>LQNS02278094.1:2602078-2634933 GCA_001587735.2 Parhyale hawaiensis | reverse complement strand
AAATTTTGGTGCAGATCGGTTTGTTCGTTTGTATGTTTGACTCATGTTTGTCATTACGTTTGTTAACAGTATAACTCAAAAAGTTATGAACGGATCTTCAAGAAAATTGCACAAGCCATTATTACTAGTAAAAGGCACAAATGATTAGATTTTGGATTTATACAAAGAAAATTATGGTTTCAGAGGCAACTTGAATTTTTTGCTACCGTTGCCTCACTTGGCGGAGGTATACGCTCTCAGAGTGCTCTAGTTATTATTGTGAAGCTGGACTGTATATACAAAATCTAATGTAACTCTAGTCATTGGTATTTAATATCGTCATTACCGTGTTTTGATATATCAGTGTTAATTTTCCAGAACGTGCTATATCCTAGTCGTTAGACCAAAGGTAGTAAATTAAGACTAGACTGCAGCTTCAATTTTTGTGAGTGCTTCCTATTGTAGCAAACTTACCTGATCTGTTAGAAAAGCAAGCAAATCGGTCAAGACAACATCAAGTGGAGACACGAACAGTGGTTAATTGTTACGATTTTCAGATTACTAGTCAAATTGGTGCTACAGTGTGGACATGGTATATTCCCTGCTGTAAAACGCTTGAAATCAGTGCTGGTGTTCAGCTCTTGGTATGTTTGAGTGAAGAATTTTTGAAGTTTTTGCTCCCATTGTTACTTCTACAAAAAAAAAAAAATGGCAGCGGCTGTGTCTCCTTTTCCACAAAACAGCGTTATGAATCTTGACGATTTACTGACGGATATCAGCGCCTTCGATGTGGACGACCTGTTCGCTGTAAGTAGATGTAGCTTAAATATTGCACTGTGGACTCTGCAATTAGATCTAATCGGTGGAAGTAGATTGGATAATGGAACCTGGACTGACCAGTTAGATCTGGTCAGTGGAATTATATAGATTAGATGATGGAACATGGACTGACTATTTAGACGTGATCCGTGGAATTAAATACCTATTGCACAGTAGACAAAATAAGGGTCCCATTCCTAATTAGGAAGTACAGCCTAGGCTTATGTTCTCATTGAGTCAATGCATATGTGAAATAAATTCCATTGATTAGTTTTATTCGGTTTGCTGCCAGCCGCGGTGCACCTTGGAATTTTCTACTTTATTTTGCGCTTATGAATTACCTAATGCTGTCTTAGCTACACTATTTACGCATTAATGGTAGAATTTCAGCATTGCAGTTTATCCATCTATCAGCGTAAATTTAATGACATATAAAATATATAAAGGTATACCTAGATATTTTGTAAACCCAGTTCAATCTTTTGTGCATGGTGTTCTTTGTAATTTTTCTTCACCGTATTCTGCACCTTCTGTTCGAATTCCTATTCAATCGTTGCAGTCGTCATGTTCTTCCGTATTGTGTTTTTCACCCGCTGCTGTTATTGATTCGGCTGCCCAACCGGATATCTCATGCTTTTCGATTCATGTACTGGATCGTCTGTTTCGTAGGGCACAATCCTTTCGTATGGTACATATACTATTACCTATATCACAACCAGCAACCAGGAAACGTAGGTATCTAACAATAATGATGACCCTTCAAACCTCTTAGGCCCGGGCATGATCTTATTTTTTGTTATGTTAAATAGTGAAAATTGAGTTTCAGTATTAATGTAACGCATAGGTATTCGGAAAGTTACAATATGAAATTTTGAAGCCGGCCAGCATCAGGCCGGCGGGTGTTTGTACAGAGCTGAAATCGCTCAGCCGCAGCCGTGTCTTTTTCTTTCAATTATTTTTCGTCTGACGAGAGTTTTTTCCACTGCGAAAAAAATTCTGGCCGCTCTGCAGTACCAATAATGGCTTCCGACCCTTGTTTTTTCGTCTCGCGTTTCCAATTAATGCGCTTCCTGTTGGTCGATACCGCCGCTGCGCCTTTATAATTTGCTTTGGAAATCGCACTAATGGCAGGTCCCTTGCTAAAATAAACATTGGCCCAATGACGAGTGCGTTTGGCTTCGTGTAGTAATTGAAAAGGTTTTTTTTTTTACTTCTTCATTTGGTTTGCTTTATTTTTCCTGGGTGTTGCATTCATGTTTTATTTGCTCTCTTTTTAGAGCGAGTTCATTACCCTCGATCGTTGAAATAAATTCTGCGTTGTAATGTTGTGGGCTTGTAAATCTTCGTAAGGCTTTTTTCACGAGTTCATTAATTACTCGGCCATGTAGAAGTTGTATTACAAGGCAACTTTACAGTTACATGCATTTAATTGTATAGTATAGTAGTAGTTTTTGAGGAGAATTATTTACAATGTACAATTCCTACTAAACTCCGTATGAATCTTAGTGTAACTTACATACCTATGTAGTAGAAGAAACACGAGTGCTTTCTAATATGAACCACACGCTGTACATTTTACACTCGCCCGCGCCCAGGGCAACCGTGCAGGTTATCATAGCTCTAACCCTATCCCACCGAGTATTATTCCCTCGCCTGATTTTCTTCCGACGACCTAGGGTATAAAAGCTAGGTTTTGGTACGTTTTTATTTCAGTGTCCACTCTGCTGCCTTCTGTTTTTTGCTCATCTTTTTCCGACAGTGTTTCTTTCTCACTCCCAACTTGAATTCCTTCGTACTTTGGTTTCCCTTCTTTATGTGCTATTTCGCGTAGCTACGTGCTTCATTCTTTCCTTACCTGGAAAAATCTCGATACTGTTAGCTAAGAAATCCAACATGCCGTCATAAAACTGCACTGTGTTGCAGTAGAGGGTATCATACACGTTGTTTCTGTGAGTGACTGCGTGCGGTCATTCATTTCAGCGCAGCGTATACGTGGGACACCCAAGCTCCCATCCAGCACGCTGCTGTAGCCACGAGCACATTGCGCCACACAACGCGCCTGTCTGCTCCCAGTCACCGCCGTCGGCCGCGTATGATTAGGAAATCCGTAGTATGACTAACCAACCCGCCTTGTAACTCCCCGCCTGCATCAGCTGCTCGAAGCTTCGCACCACCGTGTTGTTTATAGCAAACTGATAACACCAAAGCACGGAAAGGAATCTCACTGACCTAAGAGAAAGCAGCGAAGTAACTGACGTGTGTCAAACGTATATTGATTGTATACGCTCGATGGCTCTCGTACTTGAATTAAAATAGCTAGGGGAATGACGTGTGTCAGACCTATGTTGATTGAACGCTTGATGGCTTTCTTACTTGAGCTGAAGTAGCAGGTTACCTGACGTGTGCCAGAGTTATGTTAATTCACCGCGCGATATTTTTACTTACCTATAAGCTGTAAGATAGCTAGATAACTTAACTGACATTTATTTATCATAAATTGGTTAATTTTGCTATGACGTTTTCACTAGACTAAGCTGCAACATCAGTTTAACTGGCCTGTGCCAAACCTATACGACGCATGGCAACACGATATCGATAGTGCAGCAAAATAACGGACTCGTGATTGACCATACCAGGATCCACACCTGTCTCATCTCAGCACCCTCTTTGTGTATTTAACCTCGCTTTATTATTTACTTGCTGACATAAAAGATCGTTCCTTCGCTTTGGTTAGCCTATATGCGTCAGATGTCATCCATAATTTTGGCTCTGCTCTAACCCCCTGGTTGGCAACTGCCGAACACGCGGTTTGCTTGCGCCTGCGACTTTATTTTTATAGATTCCGAGGCGTGCCGATTTACATCACGTGTGTTGTGCTCGTCACTTTAAATTTCGTTCTCTTATCAGACGCGAGCGGGCAGTGTGGTCTTCATCTTGTATGCGTTCGCTAGAATATGCATCACCCATTTCTACCATATTCTACACGAGTGCATTATTTTCATTCACAGAGCGCCCAGTCGCGATTTCCGATTTTAAATAAGAAAAAATAGGTAGGTACGGTGCTGCGAGACCTCTTTGTCTTTGCGTGATGAATTCCTCAGCTGGTGCGGCGACGACAAACTCCAGTTGCTGCTTCGAATTTCGTTTGAATGGGTGCGTAGGGCGTACATTGTGTGTGTCTTAGCCCTACACGAATATTAGTTGCGTTAGATGTGCGGGTGTTTCGTTTAAATTCGCACTCTTGGATGCCGTCGGGATTTAACCTGTGACGCCGAAGAAATTACAGCGCTATGCGCCATGCACCAAACTAACGCTATTCGTGCTCTTTGGGCCCCGGGATCTTTTCTCAAATTAGATTTGATAGAATTTACGGGTTTCTCATTATAGTTAGCTGTAGCATACGTGTCCCTTGCTTCTAGCTGTGTTTCCTTTGCGTTACCATCATGCAGAAGGAGGAGGTTTTGTGCTTTGAGCGTAACTATATTTGGTGAAATGTGTTTTTTTTATTGGTAACGGCCTTGTATCTTATCAGGAAGATTGCACCGCCGAATACTCGGCATACTATCCTGGTTGCACGTTAATATCTTAAAAATCGACCATGATGTTCATGATTTTGCCCTTTTAAACTCACTGAGGCTTCTGTGAACACACTAGAAGCATGTGTCATATTGGGCCTGGTTCATCGAGATCAGCTTATCTCATTAGCACTTACCTATCGAAACCGTTAGTCATGAGTGTTTACTTCGCTGCTTCAGATCGAGTTGCAGGCGTTGATCCCAAACCGATTTCTTTTGAAACTCCCTCAACGCCGATGAGTAAAATTCCGGACAAGTTATAGCTAATCAGATTGGCATATCTCAGTTTGACAACCTCATCGATGCCACCTTATCGTGTAAAGATTTTACCACGGAAACACGTAGTGATTAAAAAAAAAAGGCTCTGCACACTGCATATTTGCGTTCAGTTATTTGTTGTTCTTACATACACTGTATTTCATACAGCACTTAGCATGTGACAGTATCGTATCTATAATATATGGCTTGTGTAGCTTCATCAGTTTCCAATTTCATTGACAGAAGATATTTTTTGATTAGATCGAAACCTCGCACATGGCCATTACGTTCTTTGTCATGGTTCTAACTTACGGTACGTCATAAACTATTCCCGTGCAATACAAATCTTAATGTCGGTAACTAAACTAAAATAAAGAGGGCACCTGTCTGAAGTTGCGGCAACTGAGGCCTTATGGGCTTAGCTTACTCGTCTTTGACGCAATAATCGATGACACCCATACCGTTTTTCTGCTAATGGATGGCTACGTGGATGACTGCCTTCATGTCGGCAAGAATAGGTAGGTATATTACTCGATGCGTAGATTTCGTTATAGTTTATAGATATTTGTATCTTGACTGTGAATGAATGCCGCCTTGTTTGTAGGCCTACGACATTTATTTTCCTGTTGCCAAACGAATGCTACGTTCGGTTGGTATGAGAAATCGCGCGCCTGGAGAGCTTAAGTTGGCCCACCCAACTGTCAAGTGGAGCGCACTGATTAATTAGGTACTGAGGAGATGTTCGGTGAGACGGGTGCTCAATGCGACATTTAATCCGTTAATGAAGGATGTTCTTGCCACTCTGATGGCTCGTATGTACGATCAGCTTGAGCTGCTGACTAATTAGTCGACTGTCGAGGTACACGTCAAGTACCTACCTGTATAACTGTTAGCAAGTATATAATTTTATCTTTTACAATATTTTAACTTTGTCCCTGGGAGGCCTCATACCCACACAGGCTCATAGGGCACCCTAATTTGGTACAGACCTGTCGTCTTTCTTACTCGTGTTGACTTTGTTGCTTTTATTCCTCATATTCTTAGTGATCTGTTTTGCAGCTCTTGTTCTTTTTTCGCAGTTTCGCTCTCCGTACTCCGTTGCTTCTAATTTTCATTCTCCATTTTGGATCGTATCCGCCGTCTGTTTTGGCTTATGGCTTCTTCAGCTAAAAGTGTGTTATTAACAAGAGCACTCTGAGAGCACATACCTCCGCCAAGCAAAGTATCGGTAACGAAATATTCAAATTGGTTTTGAAACCATGATTTTCCTTGTATCAACTCCAATATCTAATCATTTGTGCCTTTTGATTGTATTAACAGTTTCTGTAATTTTCTTGGAGATCCGTTCATAACTTTTTGAGTTATGCTGCTAACAAATATAGGCAAACAATCAAACAGACCAACCGATCATCACCAAAATTTAATTACCAAGGAGGTTATGTTTTCGTAGTGTTTGCCTGTCACCAAGATAACTCAAAAAGTTATTAACCGATTTGGATGAAATTTACAGGGATTGTTAGGTATGTTAGGAGGAACAGATGATTAACTTTTGGTGAAGATATGTCCATCCGTTTGTTTGTTTNCCCAAGCTCCATCCAGCAGGCCGCTGTAGCCACGAGCACATTGCGCCACACAACGCGCCTGTCTGCTCCCAGTCACCGCCGTCGGCCGCGTATGATTAGGAAATCCGTAGTATGACTAACCAACCCGCCTTGTAACTCCTCGCCTGCATCAGCTGCTCGAAGCTTCGCACCGCCGTGTTGTTTATAGCAAACTGATAACACCAAAGCACGGAAAGGAATCTCACTGACCTAAGAGAAAGCAGCGAGGTAACTGACGTGTGCCAAACGTAAATTGATTGTATACGCTCGATGGCTGTCGTACTTGAATTAAAATAGCTAGGTGAATGACGTGTGTCAGACCTATGTTGCTTGAACGCTTGATGGCTTTCTTACCTGAGCTGAAGTAGCAGGTTACCTGACGTGTGCCAGAGTTATGTTAATTCACTGCACGATATTTTTACTTACCTATAAGCTGTAACATAGCTAGATAACTTAACTGACATCTATTTATTATAAATTAGTTAATTTTGCGATGACGTTCTCACGAGACTAAGCTGCAACACCAGTTTAACTGGCCCTGGCCAAACCTATACGACGCATGGCAACACGATATCGATAGTGCAGCAAAATAACGGACCCGTGATTGACCATACCAGGTCTTCCACATCTGCCTCATCTCAGCACCCTTTTTGTGTATTTAACCTCTCTTTATTATTTAGTTGCTGGCATAAAAGATCTTCTCTTCGCTTTGGTTAGCCTATATGCGTCAGATGTCACCCATAATTTTGGCTCTGCTCTAACCCCCTGGTTGGCAACTGTCGAGCACGCGGTTTGCTTGCGCCTGCGACTTTATTTTTATATATTTCAAGGCGTGCCGATTTACATCACGTGTGTTGTGCTCGTTACTTTAAATTTAGTTCTCTTATCAGACGCGAGCGGGCAGTATGGTCTTCATTTTGTATGCGTTCTTTAGAATATGCATCACCCATTTCCACCATATTCTACACCAGTGCATTATTTTCATTCACAGAGCGCCCTGTCACGATTTTCGTTTTTAAGTAAAAAATAGGTAGGTACGGTGCTGCGAGACGTCTTTGTCTTTGCATGATGAATTCCTCAGCTGGTGCGGCGACGACAAACTCCAGTTGCTGCTTCGAATTTCGTTTGAATGGGTGCGTAGGGCGTACACTGTGTGTGTCTAAGCCCTACATGAATATTAGCTGCGATAGCGTACACTGTGTGTGTCTAAGCCCTACATGAATATTAGCTGCGATAGCGTACACTGTGTGTGTCTAAGCCCTACATGAATATTAGCTGCGATAGATGTGCGGGTGTTTCATTTAAATTCTCACTCTTGGATGCCGTCGGGATTTAACCTGTGACGCCAAAGAAATTACAGTGCTATGCGTCATGCAACAAACTAACGCTATCCGTGCTCTTGGGCCCCGGGATCTTTTCTCAAATTAGATTTGCTAGAATTTACGGGTTTCTCATTATAGTTAGCTCTAGCATACGTGTCCCTTGCTTCTAGCTGTGTTTCCTTTGCGTTACCATCATGCAGAAGGAGGAGGTTTTGTGTTTTGAGTTAACTATGTTTGGTGCAATGTGTTTTTTTTATTGGTAACGGCCTTGTATCTTATCAGGAAGATTGCACCGCCGAATACTCGGCTTACCATCCTGGTTGCACGATAATATCTTGAAAATCGACCATGATGTTCATGATTTTGCCCTTCTAAATTCACTGAGGCTTCTATGAACAAACTAGAGGCATGTGCCATATTGGGCCTGGTCCATCGAGACCAGCTAATGTCATTAGCATTTACCTATCGAAACCGTCAGTCATGAGTGTTTACTTCGTTGCTTCAGATCGAGTTTCAGGCGTTGATCCCAAACCGATTTCTTTTGAGACTCCCATAGCGCCCATGAGTAAAATTCCGGACAATTTATAGCTAATGAGATTAGCATATCTCAGTTTGACAGCCTCATCGATATGCCACCTTATCGTGTAAAGATTTTGCCACGGGACCACGTAGTAATTAAAAAAAAAGCTCTACACACTATTTGCGTTCAGTTATTTGTTGTTCTTACATACACTGTATTTCATACAGAACTTAGCATGTTACAGTATCGTATCTATTATAAATGGCTTGTGTAGCTTCATCAATTTCCATTTTCATTGGTAGAAGATATTTTAGGATTAGATTGAAACCTCGCACATGGTCATTGCGTTCTTTGTCATGGTCCTCGTTCTGACTTACGGTACGTCGTTAACTAATTCCGTCCAATACATATCTTTATTTCGGTAACTAAGCCCATGGTGTGTTTACAATTATGCAGAAAAACAATGGTTGTTAGTGACTTACAACACCAGATGTGATGTACATTTTGCACGTTACTAGTGTAAGAAGAGATTAGTGCGCAGAGGTGGAGTCCGCTATAGGGTTGACTTGTGTGAATTTCAGAAAGGAAACTTAGTTTCGCCATTTTGAATCGTGTTGCTGTGTAAGCAGCGCACAGATTATGAGTGAGACGGTTGAGAATTCCATTTTATGAAGCTGGATTCACATTTTGGACGTCTCAGGAGCAGCTTTAGAGTGTAGCCTAACTCCTAAAACCCGATTCAAGAGGGCACTTGTCTGAAGTTCCGGCAACTGAGGCCTTATGGGCTAAGCTTACTCGACTTTGACGCAATAATCGATGACACCCATACCGTTTTTCTGCTAATGCATGGCTACTTGGATGACTGCCTTCATGTCGGCAAGAATAGGTACAGCAGATTTTGTTATAGTTTATAGATATTTATATCATGACTGTGAATGAATGCGGCCGTCTTTGTAGCCCTACGACTGCTACGTTTGGTTGAAAAGAGAAATCGCGCGCCTGGAGAGCTTAAGTTGGCCACCCAACTGTCAAGTGGAGCGCACAGATTAATTACTGAGGAGATGTTCGGTGAGACGGGTGCTCAATGCGACATTTAATCCGTTAATGAAGGATGTTCTTGCCACTCTCATGGCTCGTATGTACGATCAGCTTGAGCTGCTGACTCTAATTAGTCGACTGTCGAGGTACACGTCAAGTACCTACCTGTATAACTGTAGGCAAGTATATCATTTTATCTTTTACAATATTTTAACTTTGTCCCTGGGAGGCCTCATGCTCACACAGGCTCATAGGGTACCCTAATTTGGTACAGACCTGTCGTCTTTCTTACTCGTGTTGACTTTGTTGCTTTTATCCCTCTTATTCGTAGTGATCTGTTTTGCAGCTCTTGCTCTTTTTTGCAGTTTCGCTCCATGCTGCGTTTCGCTGGACGTACTCCGTTGCTTCTAATTTTCATTCTCCATTTTGGATCGTATCCGCCGTCTTTTTTGGCGTATGGCTACTTCAGCTATAAGTATTATATTAACAAGAGCATTCTGAGAGCACATACCTCCGCCAAGCAAGGCATCGGTAACGAAAAATTCAAATTGGATTTGAAACTATGATTTTCCTTGTATCAACACCAATATCTAATCATTTGTGCTTTTTGATAGTATTAACAGTTTCTGGAGATCCGTTCATAACTTTTTGAGTTATGCTGCTAACAAACATAGTCAAACACTTAAACAGACCAACCGATCATCACCAAAATTTAATTACCTCCGCCAAGGAGGTTATGTTTTCGTCGTGTTTGTCTGTCACCAAGATAACTCAAAAAGTTATTAACCGATTTGGATGAAATTTACAGGGATTGTTAGGTATGTTAGGAGGAACAGATGTTTAACTTTTGGTGAAGATATGTCCATCCGTTTGTTTGTTTGTTTGCCGCATTTTTCTCAATGCCATAACTCAAAAAGTTATGGATGGATTTTTATGAAATTAACACGAGTTGTTAAGTATATAACAAAGAGCAAATGACCAAATTTTGGCAATGATCCGTTTGTTCGTTCTTTCGTTTGTCACAGGTTTTAATTTTATGCTTGTTAGCACAATAACTCAAAAAATAATGAATGGATCTTCAAGAAAATTGCACAAGCTGTTATTACTAGCAAAAGGCACAAATTATTAGATTTTGGAGTTTATACAAAGAAAATTATGGTTTCAGAGCCAATTGGAATTTTTTGCTACCGTTGCCTCGCTTGGCGGAGGTATGCGCTCTCAGAGTGCTCTAGTTAATTATATCTTTTAACATTATTAACAATTCCTGTAAATTTCATATAGATCCAATCATAACTTTTTGAGCTATTGTGCTAACAATCATAAAATTGAACACAGCCACAAACAAACGAGCGAACAAATCATCACAAAAATTTGGTCATTCACTCTTCGTAATATAACCAACAACTGATGTCAACTTCATAAAAATTCGTCTATAACTTTTTGAATCATGGCATTAAGAAATATGAGGCAGAAAAACAAACAAATTCACGGATCTTCACCATAAATTAATTATCTGTTCCTCCTAACAATCCCTGTAAATTTCATTAAAATCCGTCCATACCTTTTTGAGTTATCTGGGCGACAGACAGACAAACTGAATAACAGACTGACAAACACAACGAAAACATAGCCTCCTTGACGGCGGCAGTAATAATTTTTAGTTCGGTTAAATACAAACCCACGATGTGTACTGAAGCCGAGGAGGATGCAATTGAAAACAGAAGAGTAAAGAAAAATGGAGGAATCGAGAATTTAGGTGGCTCAAAGAAAAATTAAATAAAATGAATCACGCTGCGAAGTCAATGGCCTTCGCCGAGTTCATTAAAAATTAAGTATGTAGTATTCATGTCCGGTTTCCTCAATGCGTGTGAGGTTGCATTTAAGAAAAAACAGTTTCGCTCATTATTTCTATTGAAACATGAGTAAATCGTTCAGGGCCTTTTCTCACTTCAATTGAAGATAGAGCTTTAACCCAGAACTGCTTTCGGCCCGTTGGAGCGAGCGACGGAGCAGAAGCAGCGGTGGCAGTGGCAGGGGAGCGACAGCTGCCTCTTGCCTGTGGGGTTATTTTGGTGCTCCGCGGCTGCAGACAGTCTCTGCTTGCAGCTGACGGTCCGTCCGTCTCTCTTGACCTGCAAGCATGAATGGTCCCACTCCCAGACAGTCCGTCGCTGTTCTTGTATAGCTTTTCCAGGTCTGTCACTGTGAATGAACCAGTCCGTGAATAGTCTTAAATTGTAATCGGTGCGCCTCTTGACGTTCAAGCATGAATGGCCCCAGCCCGTCCGTCGTGGCTAACCCCTTTGTAGCGGTTCCAGACGGTCCGTCACGCATGGCCCACTCCGTAAATGGTCCTAAATCCCCACCGGTCCGTTCACTCGACCTCCATGCATAGCTGGTCCTCGACCGCGCGTCGAGGCTAGTACTGTTCCGGTTTCAAGGTTGTCATGAGTTACCGCCTGCCTAGACAGTTTGTCTTTCCTCAGTAACGATATTTCTTCTTCGCATGTGTGCGGCACTACTGTTATTTCGTTTTTCCTAGACTTTCCAGCATTTATTCGCAAATTGTACCTACTACTCAACGTTTTTTTTATTTTGCATTATGTGAATTTCCCAAGCAATTGCCATGGTGTTAAGTCGAGGGAGTTTCTTGGTTGATTCTAGAAACTCTTTTTTTTACACCTGTACCTCCGTGTGTATGCAACATCGTATTTTTCCCAATTGCATATCAACGGTGTTTATTTATAACTGTTGATATATTTCACTGTTGCACTCCTCCATTAACACTGATGTATTGCTGTGCAGGGCTTGGACCAGGCGTGCCAGGACATCCGTGTGTCTGCTCAGTCCGTGTCCACCTCACAAGTTCCTGCATCTTCTCCAACTCCTACCAACAGAAGTTCCTTGTCCAGCACCAGCAGCAGCACCACCACTGCCATACACAACCATGTCTTGCCCTCCACCTCCTCCACTGCCGCAACCGCCACTAGCGCCTCTGCAGGAGTTGTCCGTCGAGAGAGACTCCATCCTCCCAGAACAGACACTCACAGGCTCTCCAAAGCCAATTTGGAAGGTGAGTTGCGCATAGACTGATGACAAATTATGTTACTCCTGGATGTATTTAGAGCCCCTTCATTCGAGAACAGGTTATTATATGCCAATTTAAAAGTTGATTTTAGAGACTGCATACAGATTATGCTGCAACGGGAAGTCTGTGTTCGGAATGAGAATCTTCCCCTTGAAATTAAACTCTCCTACGCTCCTTTGAAGTGTAAGTGGCGAAGGCCGTTGGATTATCTGGGATTTGTTACGATAGAGAGGCAATCATCCAAGATTTAACCCAGACTTGTCGAAGCATTAGATTTGGAAGGTTACGTTGTTTCCGGTAGTTTTGTTGGAGGTCGGAGAAGGTCTCCATCCTCCTAGAGAACGGACTCTTAACTCTTTCACCTAAGCTAATTTTACCACATTTGTTGAAAAACACTGACGAATTATCTCGCTCTCTATCATTTTTCTGTTTCTAATGTACTGTTCTTAAACATGGATCCTTTTTGAGTGAATGCTTCGCTTCCACTATATGGAACTCGCACATCAGTCGGTGAAAGAGCATGCGGCTACTGTTGATACTGTAACCAGACTACATCGTTATACACTATGACTTAAACCCACCTATCACCCTGTTTCTCTAAACACCATAGCCAGTGAAAGTAACCCTGTACCGGGCAAACGACCAGATATGGTCACATCCATAATACTGTTCCTACGAGGACGTTTTTCAGCCTCCCGGTAAATGGTTAGGTAGCTAAGATGTCAACGTACTACCTACATTGTCGGCATGTTGCTTTGCGCTGTCTTCACAACTGCAGCATTGTAACGATGTTGCTTAGGGCTCATTTATAAAGACTATTCCGTACTGTGATTGCCTCGAGTTCTTTATTCACGTGTTATGTTTTGGTTTCGTTGTGCCTGCATGAGGTCATCACTTCACTTAACAGCGACACTTTTATCTCAGCTGTCAGTGGGGCGCTGATAAAAGCTGTTACTGTGCATACACTTGCCCTCCTATATGGCGGCCGGCCGGTGACCCTCTCTCTCTCTTGTGCAAGGCTCCTCTTCTTCTGTGTGTCGGCCCGGCGACTGGCATTGTACGGAGGTTGCTAAGCGCGACCAGCACTTGTGGGTTGGTTCGTTGAGTCTGATATCCTGCTTCGGCTGAGGTTATGTTGCGTATAAGCGTAGCTAACTCTGAACTATTGCATCTGTGGCTGAAATCTGATGCATTTAACCAGCTTTTACTCGAGTAGAGATTGCGCAGGAGCTCGTAAGTATGACTATAACTTGTTGAAGAGGTTCGCTGATTCTGATTTCCGTCTTCGGTTGAAGTAGGTTGGGATATATTCGCGATTGAGCAGTCCTCGGCATGTTTTCATGTTGTTTCTGCTACAAAGACGTCTCAGACTTGCCAACTTACACCGTAAGAATCTGCTTGACATTGTACAGGAGTGCGTACGGTTTGCTAGACCACGCTAGGTTTTAGCTGTATTTTCTTTGGAAGTAGATTACGCTCGTGAATCTATTTTGTGCTATTCTGACTATAGTATACTTAGTACACTAGCCTGGCCCAAGACGGTGTGATGTCCCCGGTGGCACTACCGTCGTTCACGACACCTTTGCGTTCACGTAAGCTTTCTTGCGCGCGCCACCACTGAATTAACACTACCTAAGCTAAAATAACCTAGCTTAACCTAACCTACCCTTACCTAACCTAACCTTCTTACCTAACTTTCTAACCTAACCTAGCCCAACTTATCCCAACCTGACCATTCTAACCTTACCTAACCTCACCTAACCTTACCTAACGTAACCTAACTTAATCAGCGAGCAGCGCGGCGCGCCAACTTGAAAGCCGCTCACACGCACACGATCTGCGTACACAAACACACACACAAGGTGTCGTGAACGACGGTAGCCTCCCCGGTGCTAGCAACCCACCCTCTCAACTATCTACTGCTAGAACATTTATCGCTGTCCAGAGCCATAAGTGTCGGGTTGAACCCTTTCGTACCTATAGTGTACAAATGGTGTTATTCCTACAAAAAGTATTATTTAATTAGGCACGAAAGATTGAAAATAACGCTACTCCGAGGAATGACAATCGAATGCTCTCGGGAAGGATCTGAATCCGGATATTGCTCAAGTGATGTAAGCGTGACTTTCCTTACATCTGAAATTCAATTAATCATAAAAAATTGTTCAATATATGTTCTTCATCTACATTACTGGAGCACTCACTGTTTTTACACTCAAGTGTGTGGGTTACCTAAGCTGAGTATATCTCTTCTGCAGACTCTTACTATTGAAAAAGTTTGTGTCTCGCTCACTACAGTGCATGTTGTGGCGCTGCTGCAATGTTTTACTAGACCGTAATTCTTTGTACTCACGACCAGTCGCGACAGATGTTCACCGTTCTTATCGCATCGTAGTTTTGTGTTGCCTTCTGATGATTTGTCGGTTTGGTCGGTAACGCTTTGCACAACACATTATTGCCTGCACATGGCTGCTTCTTGTTGCCGCCAGGGCGTTCATTTGTTAGTAGCACTGCAATGCTTATGGCTGATGCCGGTTGCCTCGCCATCGTCAAGATTATTCATTATCAGTTTCATCTGTAACATTAAATGCATAGGGTGAGTTCGTCAGCAGTACTGCAGTGCACATGACCCGCTACTTTGGCGTAACGGTCGTCAAAGTTCTTACATTATAGTTTTGTCCGTAACGTTGCGATGCCAATAGCTGATCGTGTTGCATTAACGTTGTCAAAGTGTTTGTTGATCAGCAACACGCGACGCAACACCGCACCGCATTTGGGCGATGATTCCGGTTGCATCAGCTGTGATCTCAGCGGATGCTTGTCTTCCGATCTTCGTCTGCGCAGGCAGTCTGTTATCTAGCTAGACTTGGTTCTCCGACTGTTTGCTGTTGATTTGTAGCGTGTTGTCAGGCATCCTGTTGTGAGGGGCCGCCGTTCTATGTATCGAAGGATGTAAGGCGCTGTGTGTTATTGGAATTGTTTCTAATTTGAGTGAAGAGTTCGGGTCAGAGGCTTCTGAGAAGCCAGCGTGCGTCGTGCAGTGACGGGAAGATTATCTTCTAACTCAGGATGCCTTCGTCGTGACATTGTCTGTCAAATTGATAGAAATATATTAGAGCGGGTAACTCAGCGAATGGGTCCCGGTTTTGTAGTTAATAACACGTTTTAGCCTTTTTGTATCAACGATGACGCATTTCAGCGAGCTGTACCGAACTGCCAGCTAAAGGCCATGGTGCGAGTCCCCCTCAGAGGAATATTCTTGACAGTTTCTACTCCTGCTAGTATATCTACGGGCCTCACGCCTCCAAGGGTCATTTCGAGGGCCTTACTGCAGGGATGATTGTCTCTGGTAGCACCTGTTGTTGATAGTATTAGTTTGTGAAGTTAGGTAAGTCTTCTCTTCTGATCCGTGAGGTGCTTCATCGATAGTTTGTGAGCAGATTATCCACAGGCCTGGTACCTGCTCGTATCTGTAGGAAGGGGGCCTCCGCAGGAGTGTCGTTTTCTTTTGTCAGCTCTTTTTTTCTGCCGTCTCCTTGAGATGCTTTGCGCCTGATCTTCTGCATAACAGTAACGCATTGGTCAACTTTCAGTCCTTCCAGCCGAAATGCAAAAACAAATATTTGACTTTCTCGGCCTAATGCCGTTTAGACTCGCTGAGTTCTGGTCAAGTCCTGGGACGCACCGGAGAAATGCTGAGATCAACTTCTCCTCTTTGATCTGAAACGCAATGCGCCTAAAAATCCACGCGCTGACGATGCTATGCCCTAGACTACTTTTCACCGCGTGACTCAGGGCATCATACTCCTTCTATTGACCCGATAATTATTCCTTCATTGTACGCTCTTGTCATTGCCTGTAGGATAGGGTTATGGTTTACCCAACTTATGTCAAGAGAAGTCGCTCTTACAGGGAACCCCATAGGTTACTTTAGCGTTAATTGCTATCGAGATATCTTTCTCTTATGTCCAGTTTGTTTCTTTCCTTCTTCATCTTGCTACTTAGCCTAGTGATGGTTTTTGCGTTTTTTTCTGTTTATTCCGACTGTGTTCTTGAGCGCAGTGATTGTGTGGACGGACTTCCTCGTGCGTGGGTTCCGCGTTCCTATCGACGTATTCTATGTCCTTTTTTTCTTTCTTTCTTTCTTCTCTTTCGATCACAATGCACAGTACATATTGAGCAGGGAAGTTCAAACTAGGAAACGATAAAAATAAAAATTTACTCCGTGTGACAGCTCGCTGTAGCGGCTGCTCTGGCAAAGGTAAAGGTAAAGTCAACTTAGACCACACCCTCACCTGGGAAACCCACATGCACTGGTTTGTGCTGCGGGTATAGGTCCACTGGCCCCAGACGATGCAAGAGAGGCATAAACTAACTATAGTAATATACATTTAAGTATGGTGAAGATGCTTGGGCAAGCGTACATAGATAAGAAAAATAGCATAATTGATAACTCTAGATTTTTCATGCGAGATGCGTGCTTGGTAAAACGAGTGATGACCAAAAACGCTTTGGTTTGCGAACTTTGGGGAAAAAGTTTCTGAATGTTTCGTCGAAGTTAGCACTGATTTAAGTTTCATATATTTCAGATTCAGGAGATTTGGAACTGGACGCTATATTGGGCGAGCTGTGTGCTTTGGGCAGTCAGTTTGAGAAGGAACTCAAGGACCGCACAGGAGAGCCTCTTCCTCCTCCCCCACCTTCTGCTCCTGCGGCGGTGGCTGCGCCACCTTGCGCAGGTAAGACTTTACCAACGAAGAGATGAGCAGCAATCGCTTCTATCATCTTAAAGTGTTAGATTTTCTTTACCAAACCTCCAGGAAATTAACAGAACCCGTAATTTTCTTCTCATCTATTTTAGGGGCAGCTAAGGGGGGTATACGGGATGGATGACCTATGTGGACGATCAGTCTGAGGAATTATGTCTCTGGTAGAGCAGCTATTAGGAAAGATCCAAGTGCGCTTTTAGAGGAGGCCGTTCAGTTAGATTTATTCGTCCTATACATATGCATTATAATGGGGTTCATAAAATGGAAATCTTGTTCCAGAAGACCTGCCGAATGTCATTCTCCCCGAACCCACTTTCCTTCATTTTTCCTCCTTTCTAGCCTTCTCTTTATACATTCTTTCTCGAATTTTTCGATTAACAGTTGACGTTTCTGTTCTCTCCGTGCTTGCTAGTTTACAGTTTTTACATTGTGTATGTGCAGTGCTTACGGCGCCGTAGTATCTTCTCCAATTTTGTCTTGGATAAAAGTTCCCATTCTAATCGGACGTGTTTATTCCTCTCGATAAATAAAAAGTAATAATACGACTTGCAGGAACTCCAGGTAGCGGCACTCGACTGTCGTGCTCGGTGAGTCGCCCAACCCCTTCACAGCAACAGCCACCGCTGCATCGTGACAGTAGATCCAAACTGGAGAGTGTGGAGGGCGAGCCGCCTAACCCCGCCATGTGTAAGTGGAGGGCTTTTGACTCACTAATGAAATAATAATTTTTTCCGAATTGATCTCTATTTTTGTACGAATCACCACAAACATTAGACAAGTGTTGGGATAGATATTAGTGCGTTAACGATTTAAGACAACGAAAGTTGTTGAGTAACTTCTTATATCGTGACCAAGTAGTTCGGTTGTGAGTGCAGGAAGGCGCATTTGATTGGCGGGCGAAATTAAGATTTCAAAGCTTGACTTGTCCCCAACTACAGACAGGTGCGTTTACTTAGCTACATTGTAATAGTTTCAGGCATTGAGTCTTGATCGCTTCCACTTGTGATTACCGGCTCGACGCAAATTGTCGGCTTCTATCACTTGCAGCACGATTCTAGTGGCAAATCCAACGCTCCTATCTGAAGTTCCGGATTAGCAATCTTCGAAGTCCTAATTGCGTCGGCCAATCGAACGTGCTCTTAGCATCCCAAATCGGTGGAGACTTAACATTTAGAGCCAGACCAGACCTGCGCTGGACAACCTTGCCTTGTGCCGCCCCAGTTGGTACGGTGGATAGCGGACAAATCTCGCTCGCCGAGCAAGTCGTAGCCTATAGCTCAAAAGTGGCGCTTTCGAAAGCCACCGCGAAAACTCGACTTTCCAACAGGGGAGCTGCAATGCAGTCGGACATTTGGGAAACCAGAAGCCAGAGTCGGATTCTAGCTTTTGCTATAAGTCGGAGTCAAGTGAATATGTATAGGCATATTTTGTTAAGAGTCTGAGTCGGACACTGGCTGGACCCAGAAGTCTGAGTCGGATTTAGTCCACCCCAACACTGCTTTCGAAGATAACGAACCCTGAGCTTGTTGGGAGGCTCTATGACAGAAAATTCCTTCGATGTGCAGTTCTTACTAAGTTGCAGCGTATATCTCCGCTGATGGGCAGTACTATGATGTTAGTTATCATATCAGGTTATTAAGGACTGGTACAGACATCAGCTTATATTTGGCCAAGCTTGAAGAAGGCACAAACTCGACCTGTGCCGGAAGCTTGGCCAAATATAATCTGATGTCTGTACCAGTCCTTAATAACCTGATATGATGAACCTCGACAGACGTCCAGCCACGTTTTCGATACGATGTTAGTTATATCCCTTTATCTTCCGTTGTTGTGAATCACGGTTTATAAATGTGTCAGGGTCGGCTGTAGGCTTCACTCAGCAAAATTCGCTCTTATTGAAGATATCTAGTGATGGAGGTAGCTCGCGTTATCGTACGTCTGACATCGAAAGTTACTACTATTTTTTAGCTGGAAATGATGCGTGGTAACTAAACCCATGGTGTGTTTCAATTATGTATTTTAAAAATAAGATTTAGTTTGACCCACAATGCTCCAAAGAGTATCCTGCTGAGGAATTGAGAAGTTTGTCGGTAATTATTTTCAAGATAAATTAATTTTGGCATAAAAATTAATGTTTAGTTCAGCGCATTTTTCAGTGTAGCATATTGAACGCTTCGACTGCAAGGAGTGTCTCTGCGGGCCTGCAGCAATTTTTCTTTCCTAATGTCAACTCAGCGCTTTGCGAACATTTTGACTTGATCCTCAGTAACCAGTCCTAATGAGTCTCATGTTGGTCTTTACCGTATAGAAATTAGATGTACATAGTTACCGTGTCCGGTAACAAGCATGTTCTGTGAGCTTATAAAATAGTGCTCTCTGTTGAGTTGAGTTTCCTTGGTTCAATCCTGTTGGTTTTTTATTCATTATTAATAGTAAGGACTATTAATACGAGAAGTAAAGGTGAAGTTTATGCATCAGTGGGTTACATTTGAATATCGAAAAAATCAGTCGTGGTTACTGTTCAGAGGAGTAGATAAATGAATGTAATGGTCACTGTTGTCCTATTGACAGCTCGCACCGACAGTCCTGACAACGACAGCGCGTTCAGCGACAGTGTCAGCGTGCTGTCGTCCGAGAGCAGCGCCAGCAGCGGAGCTTCCAATGCGCACCGTCAGCAACAGCAGCAGCAACAACAGGCCAGTCAGGTACGTACATTCCTTAGTTCCTTTCATTCTGGCTGCAGTAAAAACAAATTTTCGTAGAACTTCCCCAATTTAGTACGTAATTGAATATGTATTTCCTTTTTGTAATCCCTTTTGTAGAAGTTAAAAGCCTTAACACACTACCCCAGGTATCTCCTGGCTGATGCTCAATATAGTCTGATTTTCCCTCTAGTCAAGTGTGTTAAGCAAGAGTTCTTGTCGCCGCTGACGTACAGTTTAATATTTAATTCCAGCTGGACAATGCTGCCCAGCTCAAAGCAGAAAAAATCAAGCTTGCCTTGGAGAAAATCAAAGAAGCCAACGTTAAGAAACTTTTCCTGAAAGCCTTCTCCCGGGACGGCTCTAGTAAAAGTTTGCTGGTGGATGAGAAAATGTCTGTCGGTCACGTGACGCGGCTCCTCGCTGATAAGAACCACGTCACCATGGACCCTAAGTGGACCATTGTGGAGCACTTGCCGGAGCTCTATATGGGTAAGATATTCACCCCTTTTGTGTCGATGATAGCTCCTATTACAGTCTTCGGTTTCAGTTGGTGTATGACAACTGCTCTTTCTTCTTTTAAGTTTTAGTGCTTTGACGGCATCTCCCTCAAGTACTCAAAATGAAAAACTGTTTTTGCTTTTTTATTTACTAATGCATCAAAGTGTTGTAGTCTCTTTCTGGAATTGCTGTGCCCATCCGGCTTTGTCCACTATGGGAACACATTCATGCATGAGTTTTACTTCGTTATCAAAATACAGCAAGAGAGGCTTATTCTAATATATAATGTGATCTGTCAACCCAAGTTCATTTCGAGTGCGTATAGTGATCCTCTCTGACACTCCAAAACCTAGCCATTCCCTCAGTGTCTCTGCGTTAAGACAACCACTGTGAAAGTTTCTGCGAAATATACATTTCTTTACGCATATTTTTGTCTGAGCTCAGCTCTACTGCCGAAACTCATCATTTATCCTGCATTACCTTATTTAAGAGCGCGGCTCTGCATTTTTTGTCTCAGAGCGCATCTACGAAGATGACGAGAAGCTGGTGGACAATCTTTTGCTGTGGGCCAGAGACAGCAAAAACAAACTGTACTTCTTGGACCGACCAGACAAGTACATGCTCTTCTGGCAGCCGGAGCAGTTCCTGAGCACTCCACAGGCCGCGTCTGCTGAATATACCATTGATGATGACGCCAGAAGTAATATGATTGAGGTATGATTTTTGAAGAATTTCGTACGCGCACACTTCAATATTGTCTTTTATGTAAACAGTTTACGTGGCAATTTTGTGAAAGTTGGGTGTAAATGTGAAGCGAATGGTTGAAAGGGAATTTTGCAAGCTCTTCAGCTGTAGACGCTCGTATATAGTTACCACCTTACTTGTTTCGCCCCAACCTCAACAAAATAATACTCGATGCATATTTTTCTGTCTCTTTGTTTGTAAATTAAGTCTCTTTCATTGTGCAAAGAAAGTAAATGAGAAAAAATTTAATGCAGATTCCCGGATATCCTGTCGATGTAAACGAATTTGGCGTAGCCCCTGCCTCTCGTAAGGGAATTGTAGGTCGACTTTTAGTCGGGTCTTAAACTGCCTGTCCATACTCGATCTGTGTAGTCTTGTAGCTATATGCTGACGGGCCCTATCCCTGTCAGAATATATATGGGCATCACTCACCCAGGGGCTGTCTCGAGTGCCTTCTCCACGGGCAATATTGCAGCTGGCCGGCCGCAGTTCCTGCTCAGAAAGTTAGTTTACTATTTTAAGTGGCCCTTCTCTTCAGCAAGGTGGGCCGCTGAATCGTGGAAGGTACGCAACCAGTCAGCTCTCGTGTGAGGACCATCAGTGAAGGGATTCTCCGTAGCCCGCACGGGTGTTTTCATTCATCTGCCCCCTTCTCGTTTCGCTTTTCGTCTCTTGGAAATGCTTCGCGCCTGATTTCCCCGCCAGTAGTCGCGCACCGAGCCAGCGGAAACTTTCCGGCTGGAATGCCGAAATAAAATGTTCCTACTGCTGAATAGCATAGCATTCTATGCTTCATAATTCAGCTTCACTCTTGAATCGCCGCGCTGCGTCAAGGTTCCTAAGACACTGAATCTAATATGAGTAGTAATTTTCTAATATATTATGCCTTGGTCTCAATCTGTCCGTCTACTCTCGGTAGTTGAAGTACGTGCTATTGCTGCCTTTTTTATAGCTATTCATTTGCCGCTTTCGTATAAAAATATCGTTTACTAAGAATATGTTAATCGACTGTTTCTCATTGCTGCATTACGTAACATTAATTCATCTCTGTCATCAGGAGTTCTTCTCATCCGGTTCAGTACCTGAAGTTGAAGGTCCTCTCTTCCTGAAGTCGGAAGGCAAAAAGATGTGGAAGAAGTTCTACTTCGTGCTGCGCGCCTCAGGCCTCTACTATTGCCCTAAGGGCAAGAGCTCCAGATCTTCCAAAGACCTTGTCTGTTTAGTAACCTTCGATGGAAACCAGGTAATGATATGTATAATGGCGGTCACTTAATAGTAATGCAAACATTACCGTCTAGATAATGTAGACTTGGGCAATCGGATAGTAATAGCTACAAATTATGGCGATTATACATTACAAGTTTGACCGTTCAGATGATGTAGACTACAGCCAGCAGATAATATCAGGCGTCCATTGAGTCCCTTTATAATTTGTTAATTAAAGAGACTCTGCTGAATTGGAAGGCGACTGCATGAACAACGGGTATTGTAAATTTTGGCTTTCAAGCAAAATTATAGCTTGGTTATGAAAAACTGCTTTTCAACATGCTAGAGATCAAAATCTGTAGAATTCGTTCAGAAAATCTTGCACATTATTTTCAACATCTTTGGCAAATGTTAAACCCCTCAGGGGCAAAGGTTGGTCAATGACCCATAGGGTCAGGTTAGTTAGGTTTGCCAATCTTATGCTATGAGGAGTAGCTCCTACAGAGGCCCCTGTAGGTTATCTTAGCATCAGCTAGGCTATCGGAACTTGTTTCCTTTGTGCTCACTTTGCTTCCTTCCCTAATGATGATTCTGTTCTTCCTCTTGTTTCCCGAATTGCTATTTGAACATTTCAAGGTTATTTTCATACATGCTGGTTAGGTACTTAACGTGTATTTCTTCTGCGTGTGTTGTATGTGCTTACTTCAATGTCTGTGTGAGTATTATATGACACAGCACTGGAGCAGGTCTACAAAAGTAAAAGTAATGAAGCACGAACATCCCCTTAGCAGACGCTGTACCTTCAATTGTAAAAGTTTGCTATAATATATTTTGCATAGCATGTATACAAGGGCATAGATAGCCTAAGTTTGGAGTAAAAAATGGGAAACTCTGCATAACTGAGAGTAAGCACAACGTAGTTAATGTTAGGTGAATTTTATGCATGATTTCATCTCTACCGTTGCAAATTCTCAGTCGATTTTCTACGTTACTTACAGGTTTATCAAGGCGTCGAATGGCGCAAGAAGCACAAATCTCCCACTGACTGGGGCTTTGCTATCAAGCCAGGTTCGCTTCAGTCGAAGAGCAGCAAGTATATCAAGTATCTTTGCACTGAAGACGCTGCCTCCATGCACCGCTGGATCACAGCCATTCGTATTGCTAAGGTACGTGCGTGTCTGTATTAGTCTCGCAGATCTGCCTTAAGGTCTTGTTTGTCGCTAGCATCGATTTTATATATTCATGCTCAGTCATGCTGCTTATTACCTTGGTTGTAAGTTTTCAAACTAATCCTGTATCATTTTTCATGCAGTTTGGCCGCCGTCTGCTGACCAACTATCGCGCCCTCATCGAAGACCTCGCTCAAGAGGATATTGACCTGCTGGCATCCTCTCGCTCTTTCAGCCTCGCTTCTGTGGCTGCACCTTCCAGCCAGGCCACCACACCGTCCAGCGAATCCCGATCCCTCGACTCTTGCTTGGCGTCGAGCGTGGCGACTTCTGCTGAAGACAGCGACCGAGATGAGGACTGTGACAGCGATGACGATGGCGCCACTCCCGTGAACACACTCAGCCGGTCCCAGCATCCATGGGCCAAAAGCGGAGACCTGTCAATCAGTGCTACACAAAACAATGGAAATTTATACAACACCATGGCATCTACTACTTCCAATAGCAGCTCTTCTTCCAGCGGGTGCATGAGTCACAGATCTAACGCGTCCACGCCTTCCACAGAACACGGATTTGAGTCCGAGTTCTCACAGCAGGGCACCATCAAACGCAAACCTGCAGCTCCCAAAATTCCCCTAACAAACACCACTCGGCAGATGCTGCATGACAGAGATTTTGACACGCCTGACGGCGTTGCGCCTCTTGGTAACGGTGCTTCCAGTGGCACTTCCCTCATCAGTACCTTACGGCAGTCGCTAAGACGATCGATTAATGAAGATTCATCATCAAGCATCAAAAGAAGAAACTCTAGTAGCAGTACCTTGCCTAGAGGCTTTTCCGCTGCCAAGCAAACAGAAGACCGCAACAGCCACTCGACTTTGCCTTCTATGCCGGCGCCAATCTGCAAGTCGGCAGAGGTCGATGGCTTGCCTCCTCCACAGCCCATACCTGACGTGGATCCTGTAGATCCCTCTCTCCTCCCACCGCCTCCTCCTGAATTGCTGGCGTCAACGTTGAGCTTAACGAACTCTCTCCCGCCTCCACCAGATGACATTTCTCCTCCAAATCCCGACGAAATGACGTGCAGTATGATATCGCTGCCTCCTCCTCCCCCTCCTCTCTCGCTGCCTCTGGCAGGGATAGAAGTGAATCACAATTCTCCACCTCCACCGCCGCCCGCATCGAATAAGCCCAAATCCTCCCCACCTCCTCCTGTAGCCCCCAAACCCAGACGGGTGTCGGACACCGGCTCGCCGTCATTATCACCTCCATTGTCTCCCCCCGTTGGCGTAATGAAGCCCAGACTACCGCCCGCTGCCCCGCTACCTAAGCCAAAAAAGAAAATATCATTCAATGAAGATGTTCAAAACATTCCTCCATGTGTATACTCCCCCTCACCGTCACCGCCCAGTCCATCCTCGCCCTGCAAACCCCCGCCCCCTCCTCGCTCAGAGTCCACCAAGCTTACCAGCTCGCCCCAAAGATTATCCCATCCCGCTAGTAAGCTCACCCCTCCTCGAGCGTTCCTTTCAAATCTCCAAAAAGTCATGCAACGGAAGTGGCAAGTCGCAGAGAAGTGTAAAGACTTTGATCAATTACCTCATGAAGTTTTAGGTTTTAGAGATTCATTGCCGCAGTCTGAAACTGAGCGGAACGTTGGTCTCTGGATCCAGGAACACTACGGCAACATCTACGATCACTTAGGCAACACCCCAAATAATCAAAACGGTAATGGTGACAGTGACGGCTTACCTTCTCCGCCTCTACCATCTCCTCCTCCGCCCTTATCGCCTTCACATGTTCCACCTTCTCCTCCTCCTCATGCACATAGACCCTCATCCTGCTCTTCCGGAAGTCAGTATAGCGCTAACCGTTTAAGCCAAGGCTCCACTGGCCGCAAGAAGCCTCCTCCTCCACCGCCCAAGAGAGCCGACAGCACGCACCTATCATCAAGACACTGATGCCCCTTTAGTTGTAGGTTAATTAATTAATTGAAAGAAAACAAACCTTGCGGAAGAGGCAGTTACAAACAACGAGTACCACTTTGGCTATGTGTGTCTTATTGATTGTAAGACTAAGGAGATTTTCGTAGATTTTTTTCCACAAACTGATGTTTTTACCTGGTAAGATTAAATTTCAGGGAGTAGTGAGCCATTCACTACCTACTCGAAACAATTTGCGTATGACAGTGTAGCAGTATATTGGTTGCAGCTCTTCCTGTTTTGTTAGTTATGTTTAGAATGCACTGTAGAATATACTTATTGCTAGGTTACTAGTAATCTACGTGTACAGAAACTTTGTTATATTTTGTACAGAAATTTTCTTCTCTGACGTTTCTTTTAACGCTCTCGCTCGGTCGCTCTTTTTATTACGTGGATATCTAATTTCTACGTAAAGGTGCTGGTGACGACTTGGAGTGATAGTCAGTCCTTATTGTTTGTTTCCTTTTATTGAAATTATTTAATGTTGCCCGTGAATGTACGTTTTCAGTATTCAAAAATAACGTATTTTAGTTTTCCTTCGAACGATGTGAGCGTGTGTGCCATGCAACGAATTGATTCTTTTAATTGACATATGTATCTGATTTGCAACCTTCCTTATTGGTACTTCCCTGTGGCAAACTTAAGCTGAGGTTTTCGTTCTTATTTTTAAACTACTTATGCTGTTGTTATTGTTTTGCCCGTGCACAATTGGCTTTCCAAATGACCCGAGTGTCACTCTTCAATATAAAACTGTTTTTATTGTTATGGTGCAAGCCTCAGTCCATTCGACGTTGCCTCAGGTCGCAATTGTTAATCGTTCTTTGGGAAAAACGGAACATTGTGAAAAAAATAGTTATTTAAGAGAATGATGCCATTATTGATTTTTTATATTTCTTTGCATCACTGAAAAAGTTAGACTGGGTCTGCTACGCCAACACTGCAATTGATTGCTGTTACAATTGCACAAACTTCATTCTGAAACCAAATCTACCCTACAGCATCCTTTAGATATGGATGGCTATAGCGTGTATTGAGTTCAGTTTTGCACGCCAACTAGCAAACACCGTGCACTCAAGCTACGATAGTGACTTGAGAGCGACACGTAAATATTTACTTCGTCTTTAAACGACTGCTTTTTCATAAGAACTATTTATAAATGGAAAAAGAAATTGATACCATCAGAAAAAGTTTCAGCATTTACTTGAATAATGTGTAGCGCGTGTGCTGTTGGGAAGGGCCGCCCCTCTGTGGGTTAGATACGACAGCAGGTATGGTTCTTATTTTGTCTTCACAAGTTAAGATAGTCACAGTTTTATCGTTTTTGGCTACTCCTCTGCATTGACGAATCTTCATTTAAACAAGTAATAATAGTAATCCTCTTCGTGAGGACTCTGCCTCCGTTACCTATGTGTACACAGAGAGGCCCACATCTTCAAGGTTATTTGGTGTGTCTTTGTTATGAATCAGTGAAAGCATGAAACATAGGTATTTTCTGGGGAGCTTTCTACTTGCCCCACACCATAGATGTGAGCGTGAATTGTATGCCTATCCTTTGCGTAGTCATTTCTGTAGAACACTGCCATTTTATGTAATTTTCGTATTATCTATGGTGTATTTGTGGCTTATTTCGTATTCAGAGTTTTCGAGTTATGTGCCTCCAGTTTTCTTCTGTAATTTGTTTATATTCTGCTCTTACGTATTCTATCAAGTACTTTAGCTCAACGCTTGACCCTCTACAGAGACTGCTCAGGTTCTTGGTGTCCTTATTAAGCGTGATCATGTCCTTCTCAGCATTGCGAGTATCATTTTCGGAGACACAATTAACTTTCTTACGATGAGTTCAGAACGTCAAGGTGCCTGGTGTTTTATACTGCAAGTGTTGTTATATATTTATGACCTGTCGATTACATCTAACTTTTTCTTTGTATTTATGCAATGGCTGGAACTGGAGTGTTCTTGGTGGCCTTCCTCATGCAAATTCAATTGAGTGAAAATTTCTTATGTGGTGAAAGGATTCGCAGTGTTGGGGTAAATCGTCCTCCGTGCTATCTGTAGAGCTAGTTGGGCCCGAGCCACCGTATTTTGTTTTCACCCAGTTTGCCTCCTAAGGTAAGTCGTGGCTAAATGCCTCTCAAAAAAGTCCTTTCTGTTCTCAGGTAGCCTAGAGAGGTCAGAGCGCTTTCTAGAAATGCGTGGCTCAGCAATGGACGTAACACCAATGAGGCGTCTATGATTCACCCGGTTCGATGGAGATGAGTAAATTTACTTTGCTCCAACTTGTTCGAATCTTGAATCGTGGATTTTCGAAACTGGAATGGCCTTATGGCCATCGCGTCCGTATTCCGCTTGAAACCCAATCCGAAGTAGTGAATTGAATTCCCACTATTCATGATTCAGACAAGTAGAAACTGCGCGGATTAGCTTTTCTCAGTCACACTGTAAAACGATAACGGCCGTAATGTTGGTATAACTGATATGTTAGCATCTCTTGCGGCATCGTGACCCGTCGCTGGAAGAATGGGTAATTAACACGTTGACCGTGCTGCGTACCATGTATGGAAGGCATCGTCGTAGACGTTTTATTATTTATTTTTGAAATCACAGTCTATGTATTAACGAAGAGTTGACGTAACGTTTCCAGCCTTTAGGGCCGTCGCTACTGCCTGGATTGCGGAATAGCTTCATTACATATTCATATAACGTGAATGAAGACATGCATGAAATGTGCGTAATGTGTAGCCAGCAAATGAGGCCGAGTGTAGTGTTCTGTGCGAAAGATCTTGTGCCAGTACTTGCAGCAATGTACAGATCATTGCTATGTGCATTGAGCATGACACGAGCACAATGAAAGAATTATCACATTCTCCATGTCTCTACGTCAGCTACATACCTCCTACTGAACTATGAACTCCATCTGAAGTTGGACCTTTGTCGTAAATTTCCATTTATTGTAATAAAGAATTAAAGTTAATAAACAGTCTGTGCATGAAAGATAAAATTAACTTTACAGTATTACTCCAATTTCAGAGTAATTTTGAACGCTCTGCAAGTAATTTTGAACGCTCTGCAGTTTACGAAAGGCACATTTGACATTAAACGTTCCAGTGTAAACGTCAGGTTTTGGTGCTCATGCTACAGCCTGCATTTCGCAATTTCGCACCTTCTTTGCGCGTGGAGGTATCTCGGTTTGTATTCCTTCACGTACAGTTTGAGGTAGGTATGAAATCCTTGTGGTTAATCAATGGTCTTTATCTTACGTGTTGTAAAGGATTATTCTTTGTATTGCATCTGAGTTGTTAAGTTAAATTAGCTCGACCCTCTCTATCAACAAGACGCTCACCATTGTTAGCGCAACGCTACTGTGAAATGCTAAAACCAATCTCTACTTAAATTAACTTACTCAGAAGAAATGCAAAAATATATCCTTATATGCATGTAACCCGCCTCGCGTCTGTCGACTGATACTCTTATCTAGTGTATGTCGGTTGAAATCTTCCCTACTGAAGTCTTACGACCGCACAATCAACGATGTCTTCTGCCTGCAAGTGCTGCGTGTCATCTATTCCTTCCTGCTAATGAGGATATCTTCCATTTTCTAAATACTTATCGGTACTTGACTCAGTGCTTGCTCATTCACTGTCGAGTCACACTTTTTGTATGACTTTTGTGTAAATGTATTTTCTATCATTTTATATGTGAGCGATAAGCGGATACTTGAATGGCTGTAAGACCTTTGCGCCTTTAATTGCGTACACCCGTCTTAGCTCTGTCTATCGCAGGTGTGCACTCAGTTTTTGCCTTGTGAATGTAGTATTACTTAGAACCTTAGCTTCTTTTTTACTTTCCATGCTGTGCTTGGCTGTTTTATTAGATCTCTCTGGTTGCGCGCCCTCGTGAATTGTACGCGAGTCGAAAGGTCAACCATTGAATAGAAAAAGCTAATTGCATGTCTGTCCATCACTCATGGATGCATCATTGCAGTCATAGCTACGGTACTTCCAGATCGCGTCCACGTCATACTGAATGAACACTGGGTTAACCGTTTATTACTGTTCAGATCACTCCATAAGGAGCTACAGAGTTTAGGGAAGAACGACGTTAATGATCCTTGCTGTATCACCAAAATCTTTGTAAAAATATCCCAAAGTTGATTAATAATATTTGTTTATAACACTTAGGAAATTTTCCTGAATGAGACACTTGTTCAAGGCCGTTGAAACGCGAGCTGGAGTCATCAATAGCTCTCCACCTTGTTAACATGATAACCATCTTACATTTACTTGCATGTACCTGCGAACACAGTCACACCCGTTGCGTGTCAGTGTGAAGTGCTTATTCCGTTGTATTTCCATATATAATTAACACCACCCATCAAAGTACATTTCGACGTCTAAGCAGTTAGGCTCGAAGGACTACCTCTACTTCATGAATTTGCGCATAGTTCCTGGACTTGACGATCACAGTGTACACCGCATACGTGAAAAAGCTATAAATTTCACAAATCAGTATTTGCTTTGATGCTGAATACGCGTACCTGCTCGTTTCTAAATGTTGCTGAGTCAGACTACGATGTCCGCGATAAGGTTTTGTGCTGCAGCTGCTTCACGGCAAATTGGTTATGCTCTTGCATAGTTCAGTCTACGTTTGACTCATTTCCAGTATTGTTCTTACGCGTAACATACTTGTATGTATACCACTCCGTCCCTGTACTGTGCCACGGCTTATTCAAGGTGTAAAATATTTCTGAAGTACCTATTCCCGGAATCAAAGCCGTGTCGTAACACTACCACTTCTACTGAGTGTTTCATATTTAACATATTAGGTTGGAAACTAAGTGCTTGCCTGTTTTTTTTTAACGTTTTGGAATGTTAAAACAGGCAGGAATTTGATTTCTGACCTAATATATTTTGTTTATCTTGAGGTGAAAATCCATTCGGCAAGACGGCTGACGGGCATCAATTTTTCATGCTTCTGTATCATAGATATACCTACTTGAAAATTATCTGTGCCAAACAACTTCCTCTGCCCAAAGCCTCCTGTTCCAAATTGCCCAGAATGTTCTTACACGTGAAATGTATTTTTAACAACTTTCTACTCACAAGTTCTCTGTTTTCCTTTTATGGCAGTTGCACCTGAGCTCTTGGTCATTGTGACTCTTAACGTAATAATGCAGAAACTTCTAGAAACTCGTCTACACTTCACTGATATCAAATGATACCGTGTAGTTTCAAAGAGGTTCTAGAGTTTGTATCATCAGCTGTAATATAAAGAGGTATGATATGTTTACCTTCGTAAGCAAACAAATGTTCCAGTTGTCCCATCTTTAAGTCGTCGAATATTTGTGGGCGTAAATGGTTTGGCTGTCATGTCTCTACCGGTGTCTCCTACTGCGCGCTTATCCTGTAGTGTGCATGCGATCTGCGGGCAGCGCAAACTGTTGGACTGTTTCGTGTTAGTGTATCAAGTTACCCTGTTGAAATTGCCAATAGTCTCATGTTCCCTTAAATGTCTTGTTCACCTCTTCTCTCTCGCTACAGTTTCCTGAAACATTGATTGTAAAGAAATTATATGAATATATTATGATCATGAATCTGTCTTTTATTACCCTCGGGGGGCGTACGATGGTAATAGGGTTCGGTTAATTAGGTTCCGCTTCACCCATCTTATAGTATGGGAAGCATCGCCTCCAGGGGGTTTGTGTAAGGTTACCTTAGCCATTAGCTAGATTTTTGTGAAATTTTATCTTTCAAACAAACTTTGCTCCTTCTAATTTTATATACCTACTAATCTCTCTTTTTTTTCCCGAGCTGCGACTCCGGAGGTTACCACAACCTGAAAAAAGTTACCGTAACCTGAAAAGTGGTTGTGATAGAGCCATCTAGCGGCGAACGGTGTCAGCTCAAGGACAATGAAAATCTATTTTATTCAAAATATTGTGAATGTAAGTTTCCAATAACTGATCTGAGTTACTTATTCTGGTGTATGGAGCTCATTTGTTGCGTATTTGAATGTTGTGCTCCTTTTATTCGAAATAGACGTTTGTGCTTGGCGGCCTACATCACCGTCACCCGTGTCGCAGTCACTATTTGAGTTATGATTGCGACTGGGTGGGTCTCCGGTTTTACGCGGTGTAGCACCGGTAACCCAAAATATGCTGATTACGACACACTCCGGCTTTTTTTTTCCACTCGTCGGGCAACTTTTTCGCTGAGTCTGGTAGGCTAGCACTTGCTGCTAGGTTGAGGAGGAGGGGACTGGGAGTGAATGTTGGTGATGACCAGCGACTGTGTTTGCTGTTGTAGGGTAACATGCTTAGTAGCCGTCCACTTGGCACTAAAAAAACTTCCTGTGTGAAAACTAGCAGTGCTAGAAAGCCGTACATAGGCGTAAACTGTAGGCTAAGTAGTGCCGCACCATCCCTAAAAATGACGGGCGAAATAAATTGAAAAAAAAAAAATGGTGGTGTTTTCACTTTTTTTTTCACTAAAAACGTGCCCCGAGGCATGATTTCATCAGTGAGAAAAGTTTTTTTCAATCTTTTATTATGTAAGATCTAATTGTTGCAGTTATATTTCTCGTATGTCAAATTTAAGGGCAATGATGGGGGCTTTCATATAGAATGGTTGAAAGTATCTACTATTGCTTAGTTACATTACTCATAACTTCCGGTGGACGGATACTAGTATCACAAGTTGACCATGGCTAGTATCCGTCCACCTCTCAGAATCCATTCAAATTATGTCAAAACGCTGGCTGGTAGCAATTGCTATGGTTAACCATGCTTGCTTTGGTCAAGAACCCATATTTTGTAATGTACGCAGTTTTGAAACTTCTTCTCACCATATCTAGTAGCCGTCCACGCCCTAATGTCAAGTACCCGTCCGGCGTCCGGACGTGTACTAGACATTGGGGGACGGGCGCTAGACTTGGGGGTGGACGGATCCTGGCAGGGATGTTCTGGCCGATAGTTTCACTTAATCCTACTTTCTTTCCAGAGACTTAGCTATGTGCTATGTTTAATGATGATTATAAGGACAAACTCAAGATGGCAAAAGCATGGACGGAAATTGGAAAACAAATGTCACTGCCAACTGAACCGGAAAACGATGATCGTCGTAAAACACGCCAATCGAAAAACGCTCCGTGTGTAGGCAGCCTAAGAGCTAACCTCGTCAGCAGGAACTGCCGTCAGTTGCATCATCTCCTGTTGAAAAGGCACTCTGGACAGCTCTTGGTGAGTGACGCCCAGTTAGACTCTTCCCCTCTCCTCGCCTGACTTTCTTCAAACCTATCCTCAATGTTGACTCTGTCTCACACATGTATGGTGCGTGAGTCGTTTAGTGGAAAAGGGCGTACGCCAATCGTTGGTGTGCGGAATGAGTACCGGTGACAAAGTGGGCATGAGAGGGCAGATGGACGGGAGTGACAGACACGTGCTAAACCCTAGAACACTTGAGGCCTGTCGCATTCAGATTGCCTCAGAGTTACTCGATGTTACGTGGCGTTACTCACTCGGTGTTACGCTATTATAGAGGTGAATGAGACAGGATTTCTCAAAGCGTAACCCCGAAGCAACCAAAAC
>LQNS02278094.1:2539565-2549728 GCA_001587735.2 Parhyale hawaiensis | reverse complement strand
TTTGGAGTTTATGCAAAGAAAATTATGGTTTCAGAGCCAATTTGAATTTTTGCTACCGTTGGCTCACTTGGCGGAGGTATGCGCTCTCAGAGTGCTCTAGTTGGTAATGGAAACAAAAAGGATAAAGAAAGCAGCTCTCCTTCGCGTGGGTCACCAGAAGGCGGACATTGTTAGGTTGCAATATGTCAGTTTATCAACGGTGAAACTGGTCGAAAACCGCCTTAAGAATAATGAAAGCCGCAAAGATCAACCACGTCCAAGCAGACCACAAGTTATTGAAAATGATCCGAAACTCAAAATTACTGAGTTTGCGAAGAAGATTACTGTGTCAAGAGCTGTAAAGAGTGGAGGTGGAAAGAGCGTAAAGCGTCAGAAAAGACCGCTGCTAACTGCTGATATGGTTAAAAAGCGCCAAGACCGATGTTCCCGCATTCTTAACGACTTGAAAAGTCATGGAAATCGAGTAATCATTTTCTCATATGAGAAGACCTTCACTTTGGATCCTGTCTTCAACAAACGAAACGATCGAGTTGCAAGCTTTGGCCAAGACATCTCTGATGTTCGTTAGGCATGTCTCTACAACAAAGCATCCGGCCTCTGTGATGATGCTTGGCGTTGTGGCCTCCAATGGAGAGAAGATGCCTCCAGTGTGGTTCAAGGGCGGTTACAGGTTGACAGGAGCTGAATACAGGGATATCATGGTCACAAAAGTTCTTCCTTGGATCGGAAAAATCGTCAAAGATGGAGATCACGTGTTTCAGCAAGATGGTGCTCCAGCGTACACGTCGAAAACCGTCCAAAACTGGATGAGCCAAAACATGACTCTGGCCCCCACAGTCGCCTGATCTCAATCCTCTGGACTACAGCGTGTAGCCGCATAGTGAGAGTACAGCGTGCAAGGATCGCCACAACAACATTGAGGAGCTGAAAGCCTCTGTGAACCGCTCTTGGACCCAGATGAGGAAGGACTACGTCCGTAATGTAAGGACTTCCGACCACGTTTAGGGCGTGTCATTGCTGCCAATGGAGGTCCTATTGAATAGCAATGTTGTTTGGATCATAATAAACTAATACATTACAAATCTTGTTTTATTTCATTATAAACAAAGCTTTTACGAACTTTTTTCGGATGGCAAATTATTAATACAGGTCAGGACTTTTGCAAAGCCCGGTATTTTCTTTTTCCATCACAATCTGAAGTGTAGGTAGAACCAACGCAGTCAGCGCCCGGTCTTACCGGGCCGTGGTTTTCCTTTTATTTGTTTATTTTGCGTTTCTGACCTACTGATAGGAGAGAGGTCGGCCGTCCGCGTGGAGGGGCGGACTCTTCGCGGTCCCCCGCTTCTGTTTTCCTCTTTCTGAATGATGGACCGGACCTCTATGGACTCTGACATGAACCACGTAACCTCCGAGCCGGCCTTGTCGCGGCAATCCCCCGCGAGTGTGGGTGCGGGCACTGCGCCGAGCTCCGACCACGGAAGAACTGAATACCAGCCTCCCGGACGCACTGGCGGAAGGGTGGGCTGTAGACGTCGACGCCGGTCGCGGCGGCGAGAAAGCAGACAGCTGGAACAGGACCACGAGTCGAGTTTCCACGTTTGGGGAGAGAGCTCAGAGAAACTTCAAACGTTTCTTTAATATTTCCACCAAAAAGGGAGACGACATCAGTGGAATAGATATCATAAGAGCTTACAGCGACCTGCAGCGGACGCTGGGAGGTAAGCCTGCCAAGGTCACGGAGACGAGGGCCGGCACACTCCTGGTCGAAGTGAAGAGCGAGCAGCAGTCAAGAGCGATGACGAGTATGAGGACGCTAGGGGGAGTTGAGGTCTCCGCCGCTCCAATTACCGTCTCAAACCAAATTAAAGGCACGATCTGGTTTATAAATAAGCCAAAGTACACCGATGGAGATCTCCTCCGGGTCCTCTCAGAGTCCGGAGTGAGAAGCGTTTATAGGGTGAAGAGGAAGGAAAATGGTAGAGACAGTGATACTCCCATTTATATCCTCACTTTTAACGCTCATATCCTCCCACCAGCAGTGGAAATTTGCTGGGTGAAGCGCCAAGTGCGGCTCTATAATCCCGCCTCTGTTTCACGTGTCAACAGTACCGACACGGAGCAAAAACGTGTAAACAACCCCAATATGCCAAAATCGCTCAAGACCCCAACACCAACGACCATGTACCGCACCTACCAGATTTGCCAACTGCAATAAATCACACCCAGCAATCTCACTAACTTGCAGTGTTTACAAATATGAGCAGAAGTCCTGGCTACCCAGGCCAAAGAGCACGTTAGCTACGGCGAGGCCAGGAGACAGGTGGAGAGCTGCCAGACCCGATCGGGCAGCACTACCGTCGTTCACGACCACTTTGCGTTCACGTAAGCTTTCCTGCGCACGCCACCACTAAAATAAACACTACCTAGGCTAACCTAACCTACCCTTACCTAACCTAACCTAACCCAACTTAACCTTTCTAACCTTACCTAACGTTACCTAACCTTATCTAACCTAACGTAACCCAACTTAATCAGCGAGCAGCGCGGCGCGCCAACTTGAACGCCGCTCACACGCACACGATCTGCGTACACAAATTGGTCGAGAACGACGGTAGCGCCACCGGGCACGTCTTACGACCCGTGCTTTACGTGACTCTAACGAGAGTGCGAGCGGTGCCCGGCCCGCACGTCGCTGCCTGACGGAGTAACAGGCTGAACCACCAAACCTGGGGCCCGTGTTGCCGCTCTTGGGCCTGAAGTTCTCCCTGTTCGTGGACCCGGAGGCACGATAGCTACATCAGCGGCCCCTGCGACGAATGCTGCCGGCCCTCCCTCTCTGCCCGTGATCACGTACCCCACTGACGCCCATCCTGCACTCCCAGTTTCTTCTCCCACGGCTCCTGCCCCCTGATTCTATCGATTCTCCCGCCGCGACTGTGGCTGTAGCTGCGGTTGCGCCCGCTGTAACCTCTGACGACATTGCTGCGCCTACTGGCGTGTCCCCTGTCGACTCCTCTATCGGGCAGACCTTGACTGATGCGGACTATATCGTGAGTAAGTGTGCCGCGGACAGGGAGACCCCCAACGTCCTTACAGCTCCTACTTCTCCTCTCGATGGGGTCTTTGCCCCTGCTGTACCGGTCGCCGCTGAGGCCGATGCCCCCACCGCTGGTGCTGTCGCGGCTCGCGCTCTCTTTTGAGACTGTCCCTGAGCCTGTGGCCCCTGGGCTGCCCCGACCGTATCTGCCTGCCTCTGTTGTGCCTGATACTTGTGGCTCTGCTGGAGCTGCTGCTGCCTCTGCTGTGCCTGTGGCCTCTGTCTCTGATGCGGCTTCTGGCTCTGCTGGAACTGTTTCTGCGCCTCTTGCCTATGGTTCTGCTGGGGCTGCTTCTGCCTCTGCCACGCATGCTGCTTACGGCCCTGCTGGAGCTGTTTCTGCCGCTGCTATGCCTGTTACTTCCGGGTCTGCTGGGACTATTCTTGCCTCTGCTGCGCCTATAGCTTCCGGCTGCGTCGCAGCCCAGGTGGCTGTGCCTCGAGGAGGGGACATACCGGACGAACATAAAACCGGATAGACCTATACAAAAGCTGGAAAAGAAAACTACTGCGGAAGAAGCACAATCGGTACGTCCAAAGACTTTTACAACTAGTAAAAACAATGAAACGCTCCCGCTAAAGCGCGTTCCGAGCAGCGATTCATCCACTACAACAAATATCGTACCTTTTAAAATCCCGAAGAAACACCGGGATTCTCGCGGGACGTCTCGGGCATCTACAGGACGAGTAACGTCACATGCAGCCGGGGCGCGGCGCGATTCCGATCGGCGACAACGTCCGAGCGACCAGCGCACGTCCTCACAGGACCGGAGTGCCAGCGGTGGACGATCCCAGTTGCCCGTGGGTCGCGGCGTGCCCTCCGGACGCCACGCGGGGTCCTCACCACCTGCGGTGACCCTGCGGGCGTGGAACGATGGAGACAGGAAGAAGGTTAACAACTCCCCAATACAGACAGTGATTACTGCACGCGACAGCCCCTACTCCTATAACGCGGAAGGAAGAGGCTCGAACAGGATACATAGCAAATGAGTACAATATTGCAGTGGAATATGAGAGCTTACGATACCAACAAAGTTAACCTGAACCGCCTGATGGAACTGCGCAACCTATATGCGTTTGCTGACAAGAGACCATGCTTGGTTGTGCCAAGCCTCCTTCGCCCGGAACTACACTACTGAATATTTTTCCCCTTCCCCGGATCGCGTCCCTGGAACTGGAATCGCTATCCTCGCCAAAACAGAGTCTCTGTGTGCCTGAGTGTGCCACTTAACACACTCTTACAGACCATAGCCGTGCAAATTAAGTTATGAAACATGGACCCCACTATCTACAATCTCTATATTTCCCCGAACCAAGAAATCTGCATAACGGATATCGCTCGACTAGTGGCGCAGCTGCCTCACCCTTTCTTATTGTTGGGCGACTTCAATGCAAAACACCCAACATGGGGTAATAATGTTACTAACGCGCGAGGCTTGGTTGTCGAGCACTTTCTCAGAACTACTGAGTTGTGCCTCCTAAATACAGGAGCACAGACCCATTTTCATATTCGTACAGGAACTACCTCGCGATTGACCTTACCTTCTGCACGCCAGACCTCCTTCTTGACGCCCAATGGACTGTGACTGAGGACACCCACGGGAGCAACCACTACTGTGTGTGCAGTAGTTTCCCGGATCTCGAAAACCATGATGCAGCACCACGTTATATTCTCCGGCGAGCCGATAAGGCTACCTTCGGGACGAGCCAGATGGAGGAATTAGATGAATACCTACCCGTCGACCAGATGGTGGGTGGATCATTTCACGGGAGCCCTGACTAGGGCTGCGGCAGGGGCCATCCCCATATCCAAAGGTGGAACCGCTCCTCCTGTAGTTCCATGGTGGAACGATGAGTGCACGCGAGTATGTGTGGAAAGAAAGAGACTACTCCGACGTTACCAACGAAATAGATGCTTGGCCAATAAAATAGCATATTGCCTCACACGTGCGCAGACACAGCTTACCCTTCACCAGGCCCGGAAAGACTCTTGGAAGAAATATACAACTACGCTAAACGTTAATACTCCAGTGAGCAAGGTCTGGTAACGCGTTAAAAAGATGACCGGTGAACCACGCTACGGCCCTCCTTGTATAAAGGAGAATGGCGTGGTGATTGTGGAACCTGACCAGGTGGCCGACCGCTTGGCTCGATATTTTAGCGAGGTCAGCAGTGGCGCGACTTACTCTCGAGCCTTTCAGGTGAGCAAGAAAAGATCAGAACAAGACCCTATGAACTTTGCACCCCTCCCGAAGACGACGAGGCTAAGAACAGACATTACCAAACCACACCCCCCACTCTTTGCCACACAGTCATGCCGCCCCCCCCCCGGGGTGGGGTATGAAGCGACCCCTGCCTCACTTAATATGAAATATGCCATAGGACAGTGGAGACCGGATGAATGTGTGGCTGGAGTAGAACTCTTTAAAATGGAAAGTATTACTAATGAGGAGACTGAGGCGATAGCCCAACGGCGGTTGAGCTCCCAGTACGGTCCTGACGTTGAGGAGGAGAGAAGGTCAGCCCTGGCCTCGAGTAATTCGGAGCCAGGGCTGACCACTATGTGTGTGGCTTCGGTTGTTGAAATGCCTCCGATCCCCGCCTCGCGTCATGGAACTCTGCCAGCCATCAACTCAAATACTGTGCCATCGCCAACACCCGGCTAATCGACTCCGAGAGTGAATCCCACCCAGACGACTCCTTCAGAGACGTCTGAAACTAAAAAAACAAGCTAGACTTCGATTTAAGTAACGAAAAGTAAGACAACTGCTAACTCTGGACAACTTGTTTGAATCGGAAGCAAATTACCTTCCCTACCCATCTTTCGCATTTTCCGGACAAGACCTTAACTCTTCAGTCAACATCCTCGCAGTGGATAAAGACCTGACGAGCAAGGTTGGACAAGCACGAAAAATCATAAAAATATCTCCCAATACTCTTCCTATACAAGCTAGAGTGTCATCAAGGTGGACCGAATGAAGAGGAAACAATGGAATACTAATAAACACTCACCGATACAACCTCCCCTTCAATAGAACATAACTACCAGCACTCCTTAAAATAACAGAATGGCATCACGAACCAATAAGCATTCACAGTATATCAATTTTGATTATGCAAGTACAAGTTATTACTTTATTTTTCAAGACGAGTGTCTAACTTTGAAATAATATTATCTAAATGCATGGCTATATGCAAACATAAACAATACTTGTAAAATAAATATTTAGCCATTTACTAAGTTTATCGTACAATTTGCTTATTTACGAGTTTTTTTTTACTGTTACCTCAGATTATGCAACAAGTTAATAAAAACGTCAAACAGGGGAAATAAATACAAGTGAACAGAAATATTTTTATTAAGCGTCCAAAACTAAAAAATTATAACTAAACAATTCAATAAACACTGAAATAAGTGTTCAGTGGTGGTAAGAATAACAAGTTAATTTTGAACATGGCAACCTCTATTCTTCATGATTTTTGTAAGACGATTATCCACAGACTTTGCCAGGTTTGATATTTCAGATATTGGAATAGAATCTGCAGCTGTTTTTACTTGATTCCACAGGCTTACTTTGCTCGAAAATTGTCGACCACCTTCATAGACCTTCCTTTTGATCATTGCCCAGAGGTTTTCAATGGGATTTAAATCGGGGCTATTCGCTGGCCAGGTCATAATCCTTTTTGATTTTAATCCTCCATCCGCAAGCCAGTTAGCAGAGTGCCGTGTTCGGTGTGAGGGAGCTGCTGAAATACCTATTTTGATATGCGTGCAATACTCTGCTCATCAAGTTGGCTTCAAGAAACTGGCAGTACCTTTCCGCATTCACTTTAACTCCTTCTGCCACTTCAAATGGACCAATAAGGGTGTCACCTACTATCCCGGCCCAAAACATTACACCTCCACCACTTTTTTGACGCTCAAGCTGTGTCTGTTGAGGTTGGTCATGGAGGACCCATCCAGACGTCCATCCATCTAGACCATCAAAAGTGGCTCTGCATTCGTCAGTAAATATGACACTGGTGAAATCAGTTTTCATGTTCTCTTCAGCCCATTTGACTGTATTTTCTTTGTGAGTTTTTTTTAGAAGTGGTCATGTAATAGCCTTTTTCACTTTTCCTAGCTTCTGCAGAACCCCACATCTTGTCTTTCTGCTTAGTGTTGGGGCTCCAGCGTCTTCAAACATTGCCTTACTTGTAGAAAGTTATTTTCTAGCCATATAAATCTTCAAATGTCACATATCCCGAGCAGTCAATTTCCTCGTAGAGGCTCTATCTGAAGTTTTCCGGTTGACTTTACCTTCCATTGCATAAGCCCCAATTGTTCGGTGATCACGCTGTAATTCCTCGGAAACTTCAAGTGTTGTCTTACCAGAAGCCAATAATGAGGTCACTTTGATCCTTTCTTCACTGGTTAGACCGCTTTTCTTGCCCATGTTGACTAGAGAGTGATGTTGCATAATCTGGCGTAACAGCGGAACCCAGTGCGATAAGCAAATGTTGCCAACAGGGTTACCAGATAAATCAGTCGGCTGATGGCCACATTTTACGGAAAAATGGCCACTTTGGAATATTCCATGGCCAAACAACCAGCCAAAGGTTTATATTGCTTAAATCACACATACCAGGACAGCAGAATGTTATATATTTTATTGTGTCTAAATAACCGACATTTGTTAAATTAAAAATCAACCTACTAGTCTAATGAACTTCATTTTTTGATAATTCTATAGTCGTGAGAGGTGCCCACGAGACAAATTGCCCTAATGGCACAAATAAAAAGCTAGGGGACCAAATTGTGCTGATGACCATAAATGAGGTTAGGAACAGTTGTTTGGTGCAAGAACATCTGTAGCTATAGTCGAACATAAAACTACCAAAATAGGTAGGGGTTGATGTGGGGCAAACTGTCCACGTGGTGCAAATGAGATGTAGAGGGGTCATATGAGAGGCATATAGAATAGCTGGTCCTAAAGCTATGTCATCGAGACGCATTTTAACGTTCAAATGGTCCCAATTGATTGAAAAGCGTGGAAATGCAAAGTGATCAGCGGAATTCATCTTACAACGGCGTAATAGCGCGGAAAACCGCTGCGGTGCAGAGGGCCGCGAAAACTGCCGTCATTGTAAATTTAGTCACTGTTTTTATATTTTCTTCCTTGAGCACTTTATTTTAGGCATTTTGAGAAGCGTATATGTTGCAGGGAATAACTTCTGACCATCGATAACTTTGCAAATAGGTATGACGAGCAAAAGCCCGAGGCAGTACAGTCACTTTACCAACGCGATTCGTGAACTGTGGCGCAACTGGTAACTTCGTTATTCGAGCCCGGCGAGGCAGCAACCGTTGCGTTACAAGTACGTCTGATCGAAGATTCAACGAGACTCATTCGCTCTTCGATAATACGTAGCTATAACATTACAGCATCTTGGTTCGCTTAACATTTCATTTTGGAAAACCTGGCAAAACTGAATATTATATGGCTACAAGGTCAAAAACTTGCCATTTTAATGGCCACATTTGTATAAATGGCCTAGTGAATTTTCTCATGGCCACGGCGTTACCAAAACGTGGGAAATGGTTCCGTTATATTTTTCTCGAATTGTTCTTATAGTTACAGCATACCTGTGCACTAACTTACTATTAACATTTTAAAAGTTTGAAACTTATCTTGAAATATAGGTTTAAAAATTGTATATGCATAATCAAAGGTAACATACTGTATTGTATTTGCCTTCGCCAGTGAGATGCAACCATTGTCACCTATTAGGACACACCCTAAAGTGGTGTCGCCACAATATCGACTGCAGTGCTGGATACGGAGCACAAGATCAAGTGGTTGCAAACTGTACCAACCCACCGAAATGCATTAGCTGCGGCGGACCCAAGACAACACCCCGTTCCACAGATAAAAAGGTACTGGCGACTCGAGCTCGGGAACATATCCCTCAATACCTCATAGCAAAGCGCTCTAAAAAGTGCGTGAGAGGTATCGATAGGAGAAAAGGACCTACAGCTTCGCTGCTCGAGCAGGTGCCTTCGTCATGACCGTAACAACGCAGTACCACATGGCTCTAGGCCTAATGAAACTCCTTCCCAACCAACGAAGCCTATTCCATGTCCACATGTAAACCGAAGTGCACCCCTGGAGAGTAGCCTTACTCACAACAGTGCTAGCACTGTGAGCTTGACTCAGATAAACGATCTCTGTTGCCGAAGAGCTGAGAAGAACGCCAAATTTGCTGTGCCTTTTGAGAGAGCTCCCACCAAAAGCTGGCCATCGTCACGCTCTTCATCTAAATCACCTCATAAGACCTCGCGACTAAACCTTCACAACCCAAATCTGGCACTTCGCTTCCCTCTACTAGTCGGAAGTTTGAGCCCCCTCCCAACAAAACAAAAAGAAGCCCTGACCCTGAGGTTGGAGTTTTGTATGCTGCTGCTAGCAAACCTGCCGAAACCGCTATTCCAAAACAGGCTGTGGGACCTACAGTAGACCCTTCTAGCACCTCACTTGAAAATGACACAAACAATAACAAAACTGAAAATAACACTAAACCCTCATCGCGTCGAGAATCCATCGTTGCTTATGATAGTGAAGGTAGATGCGCAGTACTCTGATAAAAAAAAATGGCAGCCCGACGCCCAAACTGATCAATCGAAGAAACAACTGACATCTCCGAGACAAAAAGCGAAGCTTCACCCCGATGAACTCACCACTTAGACCAATCTCCGTTATTGGAAGCACCTCTTCGGTCTAAAATACCCGACACCATTCTGACCATTTTGCCAGGGGTGCGGGAAGGTGTAATCGAGGAGGCCAAGCCCGAAAACGTGGGAAATGCGCTTCATATCTTGGAACCTACAATCATATAAAGCCAAGTTCTCAGAACTCAAACTCATTCTTCATCATGAACAACCCTTATGCGTGTGTCTTCAAGAAATACCCATCAATAAATAACATAAGGCGTCTTTTTGTGACCACCGCGAGGATGATTCCTCCTGATCGCTCATGATTCGCGCGTTTTTGTGACCTCATTTTGACGTGATTCTGATCGCAATCAA
>LQNS02278094.1:2449134-2471809 GCA_001587735.2 Parhyale hawaiensis | reverse complement strand
AGATATCCTTAAAAGATTATATTAGGTTTTTTGAAAATGGGATAAAACTCCCGAAACGTCAATTTTTAATATTAGCTCGTGTCGACTTTTATTTGAATTTTTGTAATTTACCATAGGATAGTGATTTTATTTTTGTATCATTCACGACACGAGCATAGCAACCGTAGGCCTAATTTAGTCATCCGTGAAAAATTAATATTCAGTTGTTTGTTTTATAATGCGATATTGTATTTTTTATGATGTATAGCGAAATATTTTCATAGATATTTGAATAATCATTCTGATATATATCAACAAATAGCCTATTTTACTATTAGTTATCCGTGATTAGATGCTTGAAATTTGTTTAAGGTCTTACATCCTGATGAGTGAGCCGGTGTCTAAAAATTTGAAATTGGAAAAAAAATTTGCTTAATACGATATTCTACAATGAAGAAATAACCTAAGGACTTAACCGCAGCAAGGGTTGTAAGAATCTTCCGTCGGTGTGATCCATAACTAGAACTATCTCTGATTTGGAAAGTATGACAGGTGTTGCATCTGAAATATACTCTATGTGTATATCTTGCGCGCGTTTGGTGGATTTGCGCGATCGATTGATCGCGCTGCGCGTTTGGTGGATGTTGTAGGTATTCGGCCGTAATTTCGGGTAAGTTGGACTATATTCGGGTTTAATGTCGGGTAGGTTAGGAGAGGCAAGGACTGTTTTTTTTGTTTTCCATTTAAAAACTTGAACGATCCACCAAACGCGCAGCGCGATCGATCGCGCAAATCCACCAAACGCGCACAACATAGGCCTATTTACCACGGGGAGGTCGGTGTATCTGAAGTCTACCCTAATGAAATTTACCGCGGGGAGGTCAGCGCATCTGCAGTATACCCACATGGTGTTCGCTGCATCTAGTCGGAGTCTGTCCATCTTGGTGCAATAGTCCCTACTGTCACTTGGGTCTGCTGGACCGACTTGTTAGTTCAGCCAGCAGGCTGTGCGCTGAAAGTGATCTGGTGAATCTGTCCCGTAGGAAAGCGGTGACCGAACTCTGTAAATTTTTTAAGGTGTACAAGAATGAGAGACATTGGTTGTATTCTTCTTCTGTCCCTGTCCTTGTTGCGCCCTTATTTGTCCTTTTTCACTTTGGAGAATGTTACAGACCGAACTCGTCAGTTCTGTAGGTACTCATTGCCCAGGTCTGTTTCGGTTGGGAATTCATTGCCAGCATCAGCTTTCGGTCGTGTTGGCCTGTAGGCGATTAAGTCAGGTGTTAATGACTTTTTGTTGGATTTTCTTTAGCGGCGTTTCGGAGTTCCTGGTGGACAACGCTTCATTTGAATTGTAGCTACTACCTGTCCGTGGTGGCCCGAGCGCAAAGGTTTAATAATAATAATAATATTTGGAAATGTGCTAACTTTCAGATCTGTTAGTTTTAGCCTATATACAACGAACATATCTATCTGCAAGTAAGCGCACGCACTCAGTCCGTTTAAAAAATTTCAGAATTGTCGACTGGTTAATTAAAGTAAACTCAGTTTTTTTACCCTACATAAATTAATCTGGGCTAACGTTAACTTTCCAGACCATAGCTGCAGCATACACGCCACAACATCGGTGATGTTCTCGTCCCACCGCTGCTACCACTGACGGCGACTGTGTTCAGGTAAGCGACTTGTTGCTGGAGCACAGCACAGCGATAGCGCGAATGTGTATAGGGGACAGTGTCCCTCTGTACCGGTGTGTTCGCGTGACTATAGGGAACGGGGGATTTGTGGGGGAGGTGGTGTGGGTCATGATCAGAGAACGGGTGCTGCCTGGGCTTTGTGCCCGTCTCGTCGCTGTCGGTAATTGTGCTATGCTTCGCTGCGGGGCTATGGGTTTTCGTTACAACTTTGCGGACTGCCTTTTCTTGCGTTGAGTGCTTGCTTGAATGAGTTAGAGTTGATCCAAGCAGGTGCTGGGCTAGTTGCCCTCAATTACGAATAGAGCTTGAGAAAGAGCGAGAACGCGACCAGCTTGTTGTCAGAAAATCAACGCAGAGCCGCATGTGACGTCACAACTCCTCAGGAGTGTCGACCTTCTCGTTGTAGCGAACCCGCTGAAGCGCACGATTGGTTGTGGGGCCACAAGCATGATTTTGTTGTGGTCACGCGGGAGCCCGCTCGTCTAGCTCTACTTGCTTCCGTTGCATCGCAGTTCAACATTTTTTTAATGGGCCTATTGGTTCGTCTACTGCCGCCTATCTAATCTAATCTAATCTAAATAATGACGTTAGATTGCAGTATCAATAATAATATCTAGACTAAAAACTCACTACTTCAGAGGTAAATTACGGTACCTGTAAATATATAGGAAGGCAGCGTAGGTGAAGTCGTGCGCATCTGCGCCTTACCGGAAAAAAAAAACATTTTTATAGCTAACTGGAATGAAGACTTAATTAAATTAACTAACCTGCAGGTTGATGGCGTACATAAGAAATAATCAAGAACTCGCTTCTGAGTCAGTGCGTGCCACTGGACATATTTTCCTATTGTTGTACGGATCATTTCGGATAGTTACCTAAGCTTTAGCTAAGAACTACTAAGAAGCTTCGGGACATCTTTCTTTAGTGCCCAGTTTTCCTCCTTTCTTTTTCATAACCGCAGTGATGCTTTGTTCTGTTCTTAGTTTCCTGCCCGACTTTGTTGTACCCACGCTCGTTGTTCCAGTGCAGCACCTTCCGTGCATAGGTTCCACGTTTCTGTCACCATACTACGTGTCCCTCCTTTCTTCCGATCTTGGGACCGCAGGCAACGCTCAGCGTGTGGAGCCTGAAACTGGCTACATAATGCGAATAACGACCTGATCAGTTTGTGTCCCATCTAATCTTTGTTCCGCTTCACAACCCTAACGCCTTTGACCGCTCTACAAACTGAATTACGGTTTTAGTTTTGGAGGTGGCCCAGAGTTTTGTTTTAGAAGCAAATGTACTGAGCATATATACAGTCACTTCCACTGAAATGAGCACCGGTTAAAACGACCACCCGCACCAAGCGACCAGTTCTGCAGGAGTGAAATCGAATGCTTTGAAATTTACACAAATTAGCTACGTTTATTGTGACCAGAGTTCTGTTTATACGGACCAATTCATTCTCATTAATTAGCTTATAATCAAGGTATGATGCATTGAACATGAAGTACGGTACTTTGTAAATTGTGTAGAACTATTCCGTATTAGGAATCATTTTTAAGTTGAAGTAGGCCATGTTGATCATTCAATTTACTAGTATTAGAAAATGTTTCTCCTTTTGTCAACTGGTGGCGTTGACGTCGCCTCTATTTCATCAAGTCATTCAGACTAAGAAATATAGAATGTCTTCATATTTGGTACTCGTACATTGTTTTCATTTGCTAATTTATCTCTGTAATCCAAAGAAGAAATAATCATTACCCGAGGTAGTGTGCATAGGGTATACCCAACTCACTAGCACAGACTTCCCTAAACTAGGTAAGTTCACTTTTTATGACCAGCCGGCTATAGTTACCAATTATGTGGGTCCCCGATGATTGACGGATTATGTGGAATCAACTATTACCTAGGTATTTATTTGTCTATACAGTACCACGTTGCTCAAATTCGTTTCATTTCCGAATGTACCTACTTGTATATCTAATAAAAGAATACTTGATTATTTTTATTGATTTGTGTATGCAGATTATTATTTAGCTGTCTACACTCAGATGATCACGCAGAACGCCGAAGCATTCGAGTATCGGATGTGCGCTCGGGTAGTGGGTCTTCTTCATTTCTATCATAATTATTCGATCAGTTGGTATAATGCTCTATTATCTAGAGCTAGTATCCAAGTATGTTTTTTGAGTTAAAACACTATAGTATTTGAAAAGGTAAAGTCAATCTCCTCCCATGTCGCTTCTGTATGAGTATTTGTCTTAAGCTGTAAATTGAATTAGCTATTGTTCTTGGCAATTGTTCATTACCTTTGTTCTCGTTGTATCAACTTATTCTTCTGCCTGTGGCACGAGCAGATGAGTTTTTCTGTCTTTGTCAAAATTAAGTTGATATTTCCGCAATGCATTTGTACTCTTTATGTAGCTACGTCTTCACAATCGTATCGGTCGCCGAATCCAGCCAATTCTCATACGTGGTAAGTAACACTTTTCATGTGCCGAGTTCAACCAAATCTCCAGCGTGGTAGGTAAGCTACTTCGATCCTTTCTGTGGATTTTGTGTTGACGTAAAAGCAAATCTATGTGGTACTAATTGGACATTTTGTTGTATATACTCGCTAATGCCAATTAACTTATTGGGTTGCTGCGTATGATGAGGCAGTGATTTTTACTGGGAAGTGATGTAGATTTGTGGTTTTATTTCTTTAACGTCTCTATGAACAATATATTCTCATCGTAGCAGTTGCACTGTATTTGAAACATGACCGGTGAGGTCGTGGGTGTTACAGGGTTATGCTGTATAGTTCACCATGCTCGAGTGCTTCAGCATACGAGCGTCTAAGTCGGTGATGAGGGGAGTGGAAAATGGGGTATGTAAGATTAAGGTTATTGCTTGTGGCGATAAATTGACTACAACAATTTCATGTGCGACGCATTGAGTTAGCTGTTATTGTCCATCTTGAGTGTGGCACCTTCATTCATTTGTCCCATAGCCTATATATTAGACAAAGCTTCACATTTTAGCTAGGAAAGGTAGGGTCCTGTAAGTACTTAAGCTGGTCACGTTGTGCTACGTGTGTTACATTGTATCGTTCAGCAGCAGGAAGCACCTCGTAACTACGAATATTCATTACTCAACTTCTCCATATACTTCGATCTAAAAAAAATTGCCAAGATGCCGGATACTGTTTCTTAAGTTCTTGTCGCTTTCATTCATTATCTACGTCGGGTTAATTGTGAACTTCAGTAGTGTTCTGATTATTATCTTATTTTTCTTAGGAACGTATCTTACATTCAGTCACAATATGTATTGATTTACCTAGCTTCCCAATAATGCTATATCTACGAAACGCAAAATTATAGTACGACGCACTACAATTATTGTCATACTAATATAACTTTGGCTCGTTAAATTAGTTAACTAGAGCCTCTTCGATCTTGTGTTCGGCTGAATTATGCTTTGTATCGCCAGACAAGAGCAACGAAAGTATACCTACGTAATTGTATCACTGGTACGTGGCGAAGGAGCTGCAGCCAACAATTGACTTGCACCAGTGGAAGTGTTTTCCAGCCTTATTTATTATGTGCCTCCTCGCGCTGTCAACCTGCCGCTCGGCTCCCACGGACACATTTTTAATTGCTGCTGAACTTTGAGCGTGAAATGCTTTCCAGGTTTTCTTGCACCTTCTAATCAATAGAATATTGAGCGAAAAATGTCAAGCTGCTTCATGAATTGCCTGAGGTGTCTCAATAATGTGTCCCGCCATCATATGAGGTTTGCGTTGACATTTCCGTCCTCTCTTTCCAAATGACATTATAGCTATCGTAAGAGCCTGTTAAAGTCCGCCGTTATATTGTTCAGTTCCGCGCACCATTATAACTGTACTTCGCCTGTGCCAGAATTCAATGAATATTGTGGGACCTTTCTTTACGAGGTGCGGTCCAGCTCGACGCTGGTTATTCTGCAATTTACTTTGCTGGAGGATTGCAATTGATAATTTTAGCGTTGGTGAGTCGTATTCAAGTAGTGATTTTGCCATTTATATGACTGCAGGATTACAATTGGCAATTTTGTGGAGTCGTATTATAAAGTGGTGAGTTTGCTACTGATATGCACGGAAGGTTACAATTAGTAAATATTAGCGTCATTGAGTCATATAAAGGTGAGGATTTTATCGTTGTTTGAACTGCAGGGCTACAGTGAGTAATTTTGGCTTCAATAGGTCTTATTAATATGACAATTTTGCAATTAACTTGGCCACTGGACTGCAAACGACTAAATATAGCTTGTGAATATCATATTGAAATAGGCTTTTACAGTTTAATTTGCTGGATTTTTACAATAAACAAGTTGAACACTTGAAGTTGTGCGTCATAATGAAATAGAATTCAAGACCTGATTTGGCTGCCGGATTGATGTTGGCAATTTTTGTATTGATGAGTCGTATTAACGTTAGGTCTACACTTGACTTGGATGAGAAATTGCTATAGATATCCATAGCATTGATAAGTTTCATTAATGCGTAGATCTTGCTGTTATTGTAGCTCGAGGATTGCTATGAGACAAAACTCAACACCTGTAAGTCAATTTTACGTTGCGCTTCTGCGCTTGACTGCACATTGTTATTGATGACAATAAACTGGAAAGTGATTGTCAGCTGCTAACTTCCTAAGCTGGAAAGTTGTTCAATGCAGAGTTATTGTAATCAGTTGATAATGATCAGTGGAAAAATTTTTGTTTGTTAAAGCACCGGGTCTTCGCCATGTTTTTTTACAGATTATCTGATTTGCATTAGGAATGATATTTACCATGTTGCCCACAGTATATTCTTTTGACTTTTTCTATTTTACAGAAACATTCTGGATGTTTACTGTAACGCGGCCATTAGTAATGTACAGGGTTGGCAAAAACCATGCTTTTTTGTTTAAACCAGAAATCATGTTTTTTTTCTTGTTTCAACCAAAAAGCATTTTTTGTTAACACCAAAATAAAAAAAAAACATTTCTTACCAGCCAACCCTGGTTATGTATGTTCTATGGTTATATTCCTAATTGAAATTTGCAATGCAGGTTTCCATTAGAAGGCATGGGATGTGGCCATGGGTAATAGGCTTCAGGATTAAACTTGTAAGGTTTATCGATATGTTACGTAAAAGTGCGTCTCCAAAGGGATAGGTAACTTTGGCCTTATGTAGGCCGTCGGGGCGTCCCTATACCGTGACCTTTTTTATGCTATTAACCCATTATCTGCGAATCATGGCAATATCCGTTCCCAAAACTGTATATAAGTATGCATGCCGCAGTTAATGGGTTAATTAATGACGCTATTGTCTGTTCTATCTCTTCATTGCCGACTTGCCGTCCTCGTTGGGAACTCTCCCGTGCATGGGTTCCTCGTTTCCCTCGACATACCATCTGTCCATTTTTACTTCTTCGTACTATGTTTCCCTTTCTTTTCCTGTTTTGAAATACAGCTTTCACTGCCAGGAAGGCGTAAAATCAATATTCAGTAATGCTATCGTGTTTATAGTAATAACATGGGTGTTTGTTTGGCAGAAATATTCTCTACACCTAATAGAAACCCGGGCATTGATATATATACATGTGTATATTTTTTCTTAACGTATGATTTATAGTAATACGGCTTGGATTAAATACTGGGTTGGCTAGAATTTTTCGTCTTTACTCGCAAAATTGACTTTTTAATGAAGTCGATATCGCTTCGTTCTCGCTTGATGTGTCTGATGAGTGACCATGGCGAATGAGAACTGTGAAGTTAATTATTTAGTCGTACTTGCAGTTTTATGGCGACAAAACCGAAGACATTTTTAAAAATTATCTAGTAAACTGTTGGACATAGGTACTGCTGTCGTGGCATTGCTGCGATTTGAAATAGCCACGAAGTGCACCAGTTTGATGGATGTAAAAGGATCTTGAGGCCAATCGATTTGGGATAGAGACTCCCTGGAACGAAAACTTCTCGAAGCTGAGAACATTCCGCGCTGTCTGCAAGGAATTGTGACAGTAGCTACAGTATTAATAGAATGATCTAGTCGTAGTTCTTTCATAGTGTATTCTGCTGTACAATTTGGCGATTTGCTATGGTGATGAGTAAGGAAACGTTTTGTGAACGTATATCATATAGGAACTTGCTATCTCGCAACGGGACAATATTTTTGTCTACGTTTTTGAGATGCATTGTATTGTCTTAGAAACTGTCCAGGTTGCATTGATAGTTAACCATGGCTGTCGTGCTCCGTAGAGTTTCGTTAGGGTTTTGAAGTCCTTGCGGTTCAAGCTCACACATCAGATTAGATTGAATAGCTGGCAGCAGACGGGTTGACTGTCGTTTCAAACAACTTGGAACTAGTATGGTAATGTTGGTATGCGGTCTATGAGTTGCGCTGCGCTAAGTTGAGTTGGGTTAGTTTGTTCGCATACATAAGTTAAAAGGCAGCTTCAAGTATTGGCTTGTAGAAAACCTGTTATTTACATCCAAGTTATTTATTAGCTGCCGTGTCGCTACATCGATCTTATTTATGCATTTTCTACTTGAAAGGAATCAGCAGCCGGGATGACTTCATAGAATATTTATTTAGCTCCAACAATTATTTTGAAAAATATTTCCGATGAACTCTTCGTTTGAAATACCATCAGCGATTTGATTGATCGTTTATTCTATTAAATTGAACTACAGTTGGCTTTAGAATCATATACTGCAGTTGTTTAATTGAAATTTTGCTTTTACTCGTGCTTAAAATGCAAGAACGCTGTAGTCATCATTATCTGAGTTTAAAACAATGCTTGATGAATATCATCGTAACTGAATTTAGCGCGAGTTATATTGGAAGGCAGACGAATCTGTTCTATTTCGATGACAGGAAGAAGGAGAGCACTAGTTATTCTACGGTTAGCAATACCGTAGCACTTATTGTCAGTATTTTTCTTCCATATACGTGTTTTAATGCTTGAAATACTGGTACAATGTATGCATGGTGTATGTCGATCCTGTCTCTCTGCCGTTCATGAATAATTTGAACATGAGACTGTCTATGTCACGCTTGCAGGATCTCCATTTGGGTCGTCGAAAACTTATTTCATCTAGAACCAGCTATGATAACTGTCTAATAAGAGAGGAAAACAAGAAGAGTACTTAGTACATTACTACTGGTAGATCAGAGATCTGCGCAAGTGGGAGTGGTGCTGCAATCTGTAGCAAGTTATGAGGTAGGAATAATACATCAAGTTGGCTTATATTTGAACAAAAGTTTCTGCTCATATCTTCACACAAAAAACCCTTGCAGTAATTATAATTCGATGTGAAGAAAATTGGACAGTTATGAGCAGGACTTTACTGTCAATTTAGGGCCTATTTCACGAGTAAGTTAAAGTAATGGTACGTAATTTGGAGGGAAAATGTCTGCAAAAATTGAGATGTTCGATGTTACACGAGCGGACTCTGTTAAATTTACGCGCGAAGTCGAACCGTTTCAAATAGGGTTTTATTGGTTTGACTATGACTACACAGTGAACGAAAGCTGGTTATCTTGTGCCAATGTTGCTGCAAGTTATGTACAAAAATTTGAAGGGCCGAAAGTTAACCAGCTGAAGTGCTTCTCAACAATGTTCGCTGTTTTGTGAGTCAAGTTCCTGTATAGCGAGTATACTATTTTAACAAGCGAATGTTTGCTGCGCAGCTTTCAAAATGAGCGCAGTTCCCTGTTTGTCCTAGAGTGTTCGTCCTCATAAAAGCAGGCTCACAGTGCAGTCTTTTGTTTCCCGTACGTAGTACGTGCTAAGTGTTCGCGCGTTTTGTAGCTTTCATACCAACACCACGTACTGTGTATATCAACAAATAATCTTTAGCCATCATGTCAGCTGTTTGGCAAGTTCTGCCAATGAAATCTTGATATCTTTTTTGGTGACTTGAGCGTTGACGTACAAACCTGCATGTCTTATGTTGTTTACAAGGAAGCAGCAGAACATCGGATGTATGACAGGCTCTGACAGCGTTCAAAGACTATTATCGCGAATCTGCTTTAATAGGATGTCAGCTTTCTATAGCTGCGTTGTAACAATTGCGGCTGAAAAATTTCCATCAAATCGCCAAAAACTTGGCCGTAGTTATGATAGCGATAAATGAATTATAGTTAATGCAATAGGAATTTGTCTTCATTCTTGTTTTTGATACCGTCCTTACTTGTGCTATCGGAAACGGCGCTTCCGTACGTCAAACTGTGCTGTTAGATGGTGAACTTCTGTTTAGACTATAGCTGAAACCATTCCGTAAGTCCAGCCTTCGGCTGTTTCCGAATCGTTTTCAGGGTAAATTTTTGGAGCAGTGGTTCACCCTCTTACGTTACTGCATGAGTGCCATATGAAGTCATGATACTTCTATGAATCACAAGTGTATACTCTGAGCTTACGGGACCCTATAGCAATTATGCTGATCAATGGCGTACAATAGCGCCAATGAAACACCCGTATTTTCGTGATCACTTGATTTCCTTTCTATTCGATACCGACTACTCTTCTTCGATTTGTTGAGGCATCCGTGCAGACGAATCTTTATGGATGTACTGTTGCGAGGGGCTTGTAATATGAAAATGTTATCAGGTTAGATGTTGGTGAGGGCTGAAACTTGCCCGAGTATGCACTGTTGAATTTAACCTTTCATTGCCTACCGTGCAAATAGTACTATCTCTACGAAACGGTACCATTTGTTCAGCCACAAGAAGTGCATACTAAGAGAATTACCCTTTTATAGCGAACCAATTAGAAGCTATTGTTGCTCTGCATCTATGACATCACTTGGTACATAACAACCCCTCAGTGGGACATAAGATGGCCTGTGGGGTTGGGTTCGCCCATCGTGTGTTATGGGGAGCAGCGACCGTATATATTGAGGGGGACCCTGTATGCTACCTTAGTCTTCGCAAGCCCTTCGAGGCCTCTTTCCTTTCTGTCCACTTTGCGTCATGCCGCTTTTATACTAGTAATGATGTTTCTTTCCTCTGTTCTTCTTTTTTCTTCCCGACTTGTTCCCATGCGCTTTGATGCTATGTGGAAACACCCTGTTGCATGGGTTTCACGTTTCTATCGGCATGCTACATGTCCCTCCATTTTTCTCTCTTAAAACACCAGAGTTGTATCTCACAGGCTTAAATAGCTTATATAATAATATAATTTGCCAAATTCTCCGTAGAGCTGCCGATTTGTGCTAAGTCCGGGGTGCTAGCTCGGTCAAGGAGTCACCCAGACTTCTACACCAGCAACCACTGACCATCATCCATCGGTTGCGTGGCTGCACGGGGCCGCACATATGCGTGCCGATGTGCTAGACTGCCTGCCTCCCTCCTCCATGCATCCTGTTACCTGACAGCAGCCAGCGATAGCTCTCGCCATTCTAATATTGCGATTGTAAGCAGCGATTTATCTGTGTATGTTAATGAGCGCTGCGTAATCGCGTTACCTTACGTCGGGCTCCCTGCTCAGCGTTAGATGCGTCTTACAATAGTTTGGCTATGTGATCAATAAACTGCCATGTATCCCGTACTCTTAGGGGCCGAAAAATGACCCATTAGTCACATATACTTTGTACGGCTAGTGTACCATTATGGACATTCCCTTCCTGTAACATAAGGAGATATCCCGTACTCTTGGGGCCCAGTTAAAGTCCTTTGGCCCGCATACTTTTGTGTACTATAGTTTATCTTTAGTTTTGACGCTCTCTTGTTGTGAGCTCCAGATTATTTACCGTTCCATTAACTGATCTTAGTGGCCGAGCGGTTGTATATCATGGCAGAAGTGTTAAGTTCTCTGACATAAATTTGTTATTACAGCTAACCACATGATATCTGCCCAGTTTTTTTTATCTTTTCCACTGCTCCGTTTGCAATTGGCTCCGTTTTATAGTGGTATCGAATTGTACCACGGCTGCAGTAAAGGAGGCTAAGCGTGTTCTCATATTACTTGTTCTAAGAATCCCATAGGAATTCTTTTGTAAATTATGAAACTCGTTGAAAATTTTCTCACTTATTTTGAGGTTAGTTTTTAATCTTTTCTCTCATGATGTTTCTAATAAATAACATTCTAAGTCGTGTTATTGCTATTAAAATGGCAGCTTAATTTATGGTGGCAAGGGTTCAGAGTTGGTACTGTATCCATCAGTGCTTATTTCACACATGCACATGTGTCTTGCAGGAGCATGGAACAAGTCCATTTGTCACATATTATAACCATATAAGAGCAAGCGCACTTCATCAACGATATTTCAAACTGTTACTGCTGTGAGAACCAGACGTTTTGCTTGGTCCTTAGGTACGGCTAGTTTAGGCTCATGCACTTTGTCCCTCAGGGTTACGTTCAGCTCCATTGAACAATTTTCATAATAGCTCTGTAACGATATCGGATGGGGTAGAGTTGGCGTTTAGGGAGTAATTTGTATGTACGTTTAGTTTCAGCTCTTATTTCCAAGCTTCTGTACGCTTCTGTGTGTGTCGATACAGTTTCGTTAAGTGTATTGCTGATGCTAAAGCGTGCCCACAAATTTGTGGGTTGCATTAAGTTTTGGCGGCTCTGAGTTCCAATAGTGTCCATCCTTCAGTGACCATTTTCTATTCTAGAAGTTCAATCACGTCGCGTAATTTGCGTTTTTCTTCAAGTTTAAACTCTGATTTCCTGTAGTGTGTGCCATTGAGTGTCGACTGTAAACAGCTTCGCATAGTGTATTCCAAAAGCTATAGCGCGTCCAATTGCGCTGCTATCTAGGGAATACGTCGAGCGGTTCCGCTGGGAAGCGTATGATGATATGGCTTTGGTGATGTACGGCGAGCCGTTCGTTATTGCTGCTTGCTGCTCTTGTGGACGTAACGACGGTTGGTGGAGGCGCCTCGATCGCTTCCGTTCCTTTCTTCGTTGCCTTTAAGTGCCTTCCGACGCTCGTGGACTTCGTGCACCTTCGACCAATGCGAGTGCTGGTGGTGTGCGATGGAAGTCATAGTTCACATGTCTGTTCATTCTTTCCACAGTTGCATATATTTCATGTATTATAAGCGTTCTTACATGATTAGTTTCGATCTTGATTTTCCAGACTTGCCTGTAGTTCTAGGGGTTCGGGGCTCACTAGCCAGTTCTTTCCCTTGTGGCAAATATTTCATATTGTAAGCCATTCTTGTATTTTTAGTCGTAATCTTGATTTGTCTGCACACAGAAAAATGGTTGTTTGCTATTAAGCAAAATTAATTAACTGTAAACCCCCTTGTCGTGTGAATTTGCGTCAGTGCACATTGTCGTCTGTGATGAACAAAATATGAACAAGAGCGTTGTAATGAACGACAGTGTCGTTTACGATTAATTATTATTGCTCTGTAGCTAAAATATTACTTCGTTAGTGATAAAGATCCAGGTGTTTTTTTTTATCGTAAAGAACATACTTTTTGCGTGTGACTGCATAAATCTGCGCAGTGGGAGTCACAACCATCGAATGTGTTCGTTTCTTGCTCTGCACCAGCACCGCATATACTAAAGAATTCTAGCTTTTGAAAAGTGCCTCACATCCCGGTCGAAGTTTTGATTTAAAAGAGACTGGATTCTGCTATGTATATAGTAATTTGCAGAACTGTTGCGCAGAGTTGCAATTGGAAGCGCATCCCGCGCCTGAATATTCTGATGAACTCATGATTCGAACGAAACTGCTGCGTGTCTTCCGTTACTGCTTGCAATCCTCCCAGTCTAAATTTGGCTCACTATATTGTCGTGCATATGTAGGGAAATATGAACTCCGAATGCTTTAAACCCTTCAATGTGTGGTATTTCATACAGAATACCTGCATAGCCGTATTATTCCTCCGGAAAAGGCATGATTAAGTCACACAGTAAAGGACTCGGTCGAGGTAAGTTAATCAGATTGGCTATAATTGATCTCGAACATTAGCCCTGGGCATTGATTTCATCACTTATGATCGAGTTTCTTCCGTTAATTAGGTTTGAAACGGCCTAAATCTCAAGCCTTTTTTTTTTATTCCGTTTTCCTTTTTCTTTCCTGACTAGTTATTATCATCCGTGATGGTCTTCCTCATGCATTCCCAGTTGTTTTTGACTCGTTAGCTTACAAGCCATTGCAAGACCCATGTAGCTAGTACCTGTATATTTTGTATTTATAGTAAAGCATATCCTGAACTTAACAAAGCCGCATGTGGCTTTTGTATCAGTATAATTATTGCCTACGTAATTTAAATCGGAGTATTTTTCTTCATTCCATTTTCGTAACTCGCTTCTGTGACTCATAGCACATCTGCCCATTAGCATCTGTTGTTCTTCGAAATCACTGTAGATTTTTGTAACTATTCACACCAATATTCTCCTCTGCATACTGTACTACATGCAGTGTCCTTTATAGGGACGATATCCTTGTGATTTTTAGTTGACAATTTCTCAGAAGTCAAGTGCTCGTGAGCCCGTTATTACAGTCATTACGTAATATCTCATTCGAGTACCGTCTTATATCACCACGATCTCCTTTGTGATTCTGCGCAAAACATTTTCCTGCGTCCAGAGTTTGGGAAGCCACGAGCTTCTTTTCTCACTGCTCTGTCGAGACGCGTGGCAGTTTCGGTGGTTGGTGGTGGTGCCGTGATTGCTGCAGTTGGTAGCTGCAGGCTGCGGATGTTGCTCAGGTTGTGCGGAGGTTACAGGAAGAGGAGGAGAAGCAGGCGGCTGCACTGCGGCTCCTGAAGGATGGGGGTGGAGGTTGTTCGGGGAGGTGCGCCGTGGTGTTGGGGAGAGCGACTGATCGTGTTGGGAGAACGAGAATGTGGAGATTCGTTTTGTGGATTGACCGTGGTGTTATGGAAGAATGACCGTGTTCGAGAGAAGGAAAGGATAGAGATTCGTTCTATATATTGGTCGTAAGTTTTGGCAAAGAGACTGATCGTGTTCGAGAGGAGATGAGCGATGGTGTAGAGAAGAATGAAAAGCCGGGGTGGAAAAGAGTTTTTGAGATTGATCGTGATGTTCTTCGGGTTCAGGAGGTGCGCCGTAGTATTGCTAAGGGGGATTGATAAGTGTTCGGGAAAAGAAAGACTGGAGGTTCGTTTGGGGGGTGAACACTGATATACTTGAAAGAGCCGTTGATATTGTTAAGAAGTAAGAGCGGGGAATTCAAGTTACGATGTCAGCCGGGGTGTCTTCGGACAGAGAGTCTTATTTAACTGAAGGTATTGTTGTTAACTTGGCGTTTTAGGAGAGGGATGACGTTGAACGTAGGCCATCGTGCTTGCATGTGAACGGGATTGATCGCGTATGGGTGGAAGAGAATTACTCGAATGTCGAGAGACAGCATTTGGAGTTGAGCTTTTACAAAGTTAACGAATTTTTCAACGCCACCTGTCCTGTGTCTGCTCTCTTGCGACAGAAATGCAAGTTTGAAGCACAGTCTGCGTATCGACGGCTGCGAAATTTTATACGGTTCTTTGATGCTCCTGGACTACATTTGCCTGTGGATGTCCGTATTCTAATATGTAGTCAGTGCGCTTCTACCTTTGATGCGAACATTTCTGTCCGAATCGTGCAAGCTGCAAGTTGCGTCTTCGGTCAGCATGACGAAGCTGGAGCTTCTCTGCCGAAGAATGTGCAGCGTAGCCGACGCTCACGCCATAGCGCTGAGGTTGCAGCCGTGCGCGACCGCGCTCAGAAACTGTTCTCTTCGTGTATCATTAATGTGGCCATTTATTGCCAATTTCTTCTTTTAGTGCAGTATCCTGGGCTGGAAAGCTGCAGTAATTGTTATGCAGGCGGGAGTTCTCGAGCATATGATATAGTGTAGGATACGGGACCGCAGCTACTAGGGATCTGGACAGCTACTGTACGCTGTGGTGGATACGAGACGGCTGCTAGCTGCAACCGCTAATCTGATTGACAGACAAGTACGGCAATTTCATGGCCGTTTTTCCAATGATGAGATTCAACTCTTGAAAACATTGTAATTCAGTATGTGGTAACTCTGGACTTATTTTACGAGAGGGTACATCAGCATGTCAGTATAGGTTGCCTGTTGCACGAAATGCTGTTTCTGGCGATTGGTGGGTGTCCCCGGATACACGAGGGTGAGAGATGCGTTTGCCTCTTATGAAGTAGAGAACATTAAGTATTCTTGCTTGTAAGCGTCCTTTTAGCTGTCATGTGAGAATGGCACGTTCTGTAATATTCGTCGTTACAAAACTTACGGTTTGCTCCGATATGAGCTAGTGGAGTTCGGCGCTTATGCAGCACTGGTAGGTTAGTATTCTGCATGTATGCGAGGGAAGACAGACGTGACCGCAATAAAAGTTAAAGCTAGCTGTTATACTCCTAACTTGCCATCCCCACTATATCCTCATGGGCGTAGGTTGCTTGGACGGCCTTCAGGTCGCCTTTCTTTTGTGCCCACGTATTTTGCTTTTTTAATTTTTCATATTCTAGCCAGTGATGCTTCGTTGTTCTTCCTTTTCTCCGAATTACCGTCCCCGTGTGCGTTGATCCAGTATGACAACATTCTGGATATATTCGTTTCTCTCGACAAGCTTTGTGTCCTTCCTTTTGATACATCTTGTGACTGGAGAAGTTTAAAGTAACTTCCTTCATTGGGCAAGTTCCCCCATCCTAGTTATGGGGAGCAGCCGCAGTAGGACCCTGTAGGTTACCTTAGCCATTAGCTAGGCCTTCGGGACGTCTGTCTTTCGTGCCCACGTTGCTTCTTTCCAATTTCATACTCCTGGTCTATTCTGCCTCTTCTTTCCCGACGTTCTGTTGCCATGCGCGTTGAACCTGTGTGGGAACACCTTCGTGCATAGGTATGTGCACATATCTATTAATATACTATATGTCCCTTCTTTTTCCTCTCTTAGAACAGCTTAGTACTTACTGATTTAGGGAGGCTTAAACTATCGTACGCTACTACTATTAAGGTAACTACAGCAGTGCCAAAATTCTTACATGCGCATGCCGTTACAGCAATAGGCTCACAGGTTTACCTGCTTAGTACATATTAAACGTCATCGTTGCGCTTTTATAGGTGTGGGTCCTAGCAATAATGGTTAGAGGTTGTTTAAGGGAAACGAATTGAACACTACCGTATAGTACTGTAGTGGTAATTGAGCTGTTACTAAAATCAATATTATTGTCGACAACTGCAGCTCGTGTAGCTATCCGCTATACGAATTACCTGAATTTGTCACCCCTAAATACTGAGCCATGCAGATGTCTCTCGATCCCTGCAGCCCGTTGCTACGGGCTTGTCCTAGACCGTTGACCTGTAGAAAATTTTAAGTTCTGAAGAATGGAAACTCAAGCGCCTGGTGTCATAGACTCTAGTCCATCGGTCTATGATGGGTGCTTCCATTCGATTGAATAGTTTACTTCTGTTTGAACTGAATTACTTTCAATGCGAGAATATTTTACTGCAATATTTTGTGGAACACGGGCTCACGCAAACATACGTGAATCTCGCCTCTTGTGTTTGTGTTCCAAATATTTTTTTATATTTTCTGATTTTTTTTTCAGTGCATGACCTATTGACTTATAAATATAGTTGCTCGTAGGTGAACCAAGAGACCCATTTTGAAAGAGAAGACAAAGTCTGTGTTGCTGACCCCTCTGAGCAACTATCGTAATAATTCGCTCGTTTACGAAAACAGTGTCATAACTCAAAAATTGGCATTTTTCAAGAGAGGCGAAAACAATTTTAATATCGCCGTGTATTCTTATCTATCACTCGAATAATGACCTTTCTCAATTAAGCGGCCACTTTTACAGACTCAGTTACGGCGTTATTGTCCCTAAAAGCACTCGACGCGGGCTTTACGATTGTGGCAAGAACTCAAAAATACCAAATTTTTGAGTTATGACACTGTTATCGCAAACGAGTAACACATTGTATCAGTGGACTTCCATATCGATTATGCACCATGTAGGTAATGCCTATACCCTGTAACAGGCTACACGACCTTCAGCTTGGTCAAATATCTCTTTGCTTCCCACGGCCACTTGACTTTAGTGGCTTGCTTCTGTTTTTGAGAAGGGGCCTGCCCTCGCACCCTCCACTTTTGTCATGGGAATGGCTGGGAAGAGCAGAGACTCAGATTTGCCGGCACTACTTGTATATCACCCTTCGATGCATATAGATGACTCGCACCGAATTGTGTCATTTCTTTGTGGAAAAGGCTAAGTTAAATCATGCATAGAAGAGCTAACCCATAGCTCCTAACAAAGTTTTGTATGGTTGGTTGGTACCAAATTGTCATTAATTATTTGTGTAAATAATTTTAAATGTGACTGGTTTCAAGCATTGTTTGCTGTTTATTTAATATTTAAACTATTTTCTTGAACTGTTACGTTATGGTACCATTCGATTTAAATTTTAAAAGCTGTCTCCACGGTCCTGATATTCTTCATCATAATCCTAGCAACTAATTCATTCACAATACTAGAACGCCTCGTGGCGTAGGACCATTACCCGCGGTGTGAGTAAATTCATCGGCGTCATTTTTGATGGCCAGCTAATCCTAGTTTTTTGACGTGGGTCACATCCAGGACTGCCCACCAGATTCCCTGCAAAAAATTAAGAACATTTCTCAACAATTCGACCACTTACGGTATTGAGTGGACAGACAATATATATTTATGTACTTCAATTTTCAACTAAAACATTATCATCTTTTCTTCCCTTCGTTCACGGGTGATAACTAGAACGCCTCGGTGGCGTAAGACAGTCACCCGCGGATGATGGCAAATTCAACGAAGTCACTTTTGATGCACAAGGCAGAACACAGCCCCATTCCGAGAGATTAACTCTTCAATAATAGTATAGGAAAAAAATAGAACGCCTCCTGGCGTGAAACGATTTGCCTCGATGGAGGAAAATTCAACGCCGTCTTATTTGATGGCCGGCTAGGCCTAGTTTTTGGCATGGGTCACCTCTAGGTCAACTCACCAAACTCCGTACAAAAAATTATGAAGATTGCTCAACTCCTACCTGTTTTTGGGTGGATAGACTTATCCCGAAAGGATTGTGGTTTCTTCCACCCCTTTGTTTGTCGAAATTCCTTCCGAAAAGGAGAATGCCTGGATCCTTCATGTCATGAAATTTACTTACGTAGTACCTACCATACGTACTTCTAGTTCTGAAACCCATTCGTGGCATTAGTGGGACCAAGTGGAAAATACTGGGATAACGTGGCATACACAAAGTCATTCGCAGGCCAACAGGCAAAGAGAAAGAGTCTCAGAGCGCGATAAAACATTGTATAGGAATGATAACATCCCTGGTACTAGCCCACAGTTCTGACACGAGTGCATCCTACCAAGATATGAAACAGGACATTCAGAAGATAGAAAATTTTTACAATGTATCAAAAGATGCTGGCAAGGAAAAATTAGCGGGAAAAAGAACAAAGGAATTCAATAGCCGACTTGGCTCCCACAACCACAGGGAAACCCCGCCCAAATGAGGATAAGAGGGTAAATAAACTGCCAAATCAACCATTGAAGCGATGCAACGACCCAAATAACTACACTTTGAACGGAAATAATAGCTTCAACACAAAATTGACCGCATCTCATTTTTGCGAGATCAAATTTTGATGAAACTTGCAGGGAAGTCGTGACATCTAATGGCAACACCGTTGAGTTTGTTTACATTTTGCTGTGTCTCCTGACTGACAACTCTTTGCATTTTTTCTCTTTTTGAGGTGAACGACAATAATAGCTTCTTGTATATTTTGCTAAAATGGGACGTGGAAAAGCTCTAACGAGGAGAAAGAAACTATCACTAAAGAAACTACTAAAGGCACCTCTCCTGATGTTATTGCCCGAAAAATAGGACGCCATATTGACACAGTGACAAGATTCTAAAAGGACCTTTCACCACGGAAAAAATTATCAGATGCTGGGCATTCAAAGACTGTTACTGATAGAGACATGAGAAATGTGGTTCGTCAGCTATGTTAAATACACAGGTAAACAAGTAAATCAATTTTTACGGCTGCTGGGCTTCCTGAAGTGCCTAAAACCACAAGAAATGACATCCTTCTGTCCATTGCTTCTGTCAAATCCCCTCGGAAATTGCCTCCTCTGACTTCGACACAAAATCTTGAGGATGTAATGGAGAGAGAAATACATAAAGATCAACATGAATCACGTTCTTTTCACCAAAAAAACTCGAGCAACCCTTGATGGACCTGATGGGTGAAGTAAGGGTAGGGTGCTACCTGAAGGTGAGTGCTATGAACGCGTGAATTGTCAACAACTGGGAGGTGGTGTTATGATACGGGTTGGTATCATAGAGGATCGACTCGTAAGTTGTAGGTCCATTTAGAGTACCTGATGGAGTGAAAATTAGATCTGCATCATATTGTGACATGTTAAAGGACGCCTTTGTCCCATGGCTGGATGACATACCCCTTTCGTTGCTTCGAAACCTTATTTTCATGCATGATAATGCGCCTTCTCACTCTGCCCTTACTACCACAGCATTTCTGGACTGTTTGGGGTTCCATGGAGAGAACTGATGACTTGGCCACCATGTTCACCTGATCTAAACCCAATTGAAACTTCTGGGCCCTTCTGAAAAGGGAAATTTACGCAGATGGCAGGTAGTGCAACTCAAAATCTGTCTTGTGGTATGCTGTTGCTGCAGCAGCAAGGGCAATTCCACCTTCTGCAATAAAGAAACTAACTGGCTGCTTGGATTCATTGATTACTGAAGTTACAAAACGTCATGGGGGTCATGTTGGCAAATAAGACTTTTCAGTCATTGTAAGCTTTTCATTATTGATTTCTTGTTTCATACATATTTTTCTCATTCGTGTTGTTCATTTTTGCTCCTTTGGTGATATTAAACGGTGATTTTTTTTTTTTAGTCAAAAACTTATTACCGCCGCTCAGTGAAATTAGGAAAATTGACAAAAAAAAATTCTAGAACCAGCACGATTAGTAGCTTGAAAATTTACAGACACTATAAGCACCTGAAGTTTAACTTTCTGAGAAATTTTCACTGAAATTTATAGCCAAATAGGTAGTCGATATGTAGTCAATTCTGTGATAAGGCTTTAATTTCCATTCTAAGTGTAAAGAGTAGCCACACATTGAACATATTTTATGTGGTCAGTATTCGAGGCATATGTAACAAAAAAAAACTATAGAAAGAAACTATTACCTGAGAGACATTACAGGTGAAGCAAATTCGCTCTTCCTCGCAATTACTGAAACACACCTAAATGAGAGTATTTGTGATGCTGGGGTCAAAATGGAATACTATACCTTGCACAGGTGTGTCCGCGAAAACTGTAAATGCCGTGGAATAGCGTTGTATATGGAAGAACGGCTTGGCTCACACGTTCTGTAGAAATTATTAAATAGCATGTGCAAAATTCTAATTGTAAAAATAGAAAAAAATCATAATGGTTTATGTTGTGTGCTTTCGACTACCGAAATGTGCTTGTGAGAAATTTGCTGAGCTGCTCGACGAAATTCAAACACATTCCAGCAGACCTTGAAAGTAAGTACCATGTAATCATTACAGGTTACTTCAACTTTCCAATGCAACGAAGATTCGAGCGATTTACAATCATACGTGTTAGAAAAATTCTGGAACGTATCACTGTGAATGTGAAGATTGTCGCCAGACACTCGGAAAGAACTAGAAGGACTTGTGATATACGCATCCCAAGCAAAAATGGTGCAAAAGCAGTGGCCCCAAAATATTCTAATAGCTTCACCGTACGGGGAGCAAGATTGTTTAACAAAATGCCTTGACATTCTAAACACTACTGATATTAAAGTTATAGAGTTTGAAGCTCTACTGGATTCTCATTTAAGAAAAATACCTGATAGACCAGTGGTCAGCGGTGGCGTGCACTGTGGAGATAATTCGCTGCTGGCTCTCTCTTTGGTCGCTAACTGCGGCATCACAGGAGACACCCAGCAGCGTGACTCCACATACGTGGGGTGACGTGAAGAACGTCACCTAGACTTCTTTCGAAGACACTCAAGGCATATATGTATATTTAAATCTTCAACGAAAATATCACCTCTCTCACTTCGTTCACGGATGATGATCATCATCGTATATGGATGATAATGTTCTTAAGAATTTGTAATCATCCGCACCAGATAATATTGATCGTGTTTCTCTTTCTGTTTCTATTTCTCTCACAAAATTCTCGGCTGCTCAAAAAAAAAAAAAAAAACAGACACACGTACTTAGTAGCGTATGAAACCAACACGGTTTTGCGATCAGAATCTTAATGCTACCTGTTACTATATAGTGTAGATAGTGCTGATTAATGGCTTATATCCAGCTCGCCAAAATTAGTCCTTTTATTACATAGGCTCTTTCAGATTTGAGATATGTAGCTAATTCCCTTGAATTTAATTCTTTTCTATACTTTTGATACTGCGTATGATTTGCAACTTGATTTTTTGTTTGGTATCACACTTTCTTTTCATAGTTTTTGTCAATAAACTATACTGTTGATTTTTTTTTTCAGCTAATCTGCAAAGCTGACACCTCTGATCAGAATTCAACTTTTCATTGATACAAAGCCTTCATCTAAAGGAAAATAGTGGTAGTCGGATACTGCAGCTGCTTGGATATGTTGTTAGAAATTTCAATCGCTGAATTTCAGGTTTTGATGTTAGGCCTGATTGCCTGCATGCATCCTAGAAGTTGCATAATATGTATATTTCCGAGAACAGTATGAGGATACAAACAACTATTATTTCGTAGCAGTATTTTCTGTTGTTGTTTCATGACTGCCCATGCCACTAGTAACAATTACATTAATCATAATAATAATAATAACTAGAACACTCTGAGAGCGCATACCTCCGCCAAGTGAGCCAATGGTAGCAAAAATCCAAATTGGCTCTGAAACCATAATTTTCTTTGCATAAACTCCAAAATCTAATCATTTGTGCCTTTTTATATTAATAACAGCTTGTTCAATTTTTTTGAAGATCCGTTCATAACTTTTTGAG
>LQNS02278094.1:2395260-2423640 GCA_001587735.2 Parhyale hawaiensis | reverse complement strand
TGTTCTATACGATAGGTTATCTACAAGTCTTCACCTGGCGTCAAAGATATCTTGTAGTGGCTATTTTATCAGTCGGTACGTCCATTGATGGTGATTGATAACAGTATTAGTGTGCTATAGCCCACGTATTATTTCTTAAGAAAAGCTCATTTTATCATAGGGCGTAATATATCTATTACTTATCAGTTTTTATTTACATATTTATAGATGAATTTTTCAAGATCAACATAAATTTTACGAATTGTCTGCTAGAGGTGGCCGTGATACGCGGATATATACCTATATTGATTGTCAGAACTGGGCACGCCACAGCTGGAGGAATTAACCGGTGGTTCTTACAGAGTAGGCCAGTTTGTTTAGTGGCTGCTTTTGTAAGATATTAACTGCCAGTGAGCCTGCCATGCGTTAGTATACCCAACCAACATCTTTGATCTTTTTGTGGAAAATTTTGGTTAACTATGTTTCTAGAATGAGTCTACGAATTGTATTAGTTTTTGAACGTGCGTGAAAAAATTACTGCGTATATTCGGAGTGCTCAACCGATAGTCCTCGCTTTGATGGGTTGCAAATCCTTAGTGGGTGCATGATGGTTTGCATGAAGCGGCATATGACGATATGTGTGGCACCTTCACCTCGCAGGATTCTTTCCTCCTCCTCCTCCGTCGTACAGAATAAAATGGAAGCCAATAAAGCTGCTGCTGATACCAACTAGGGAGTTGCATGAGGTAACAGCTTTTGGGTAGCCTAAGAGGTCTCGATCGAGTGCGGAAACTTGCAACACTATGTACCGGTATGTAGGGAGTGACGGTTGTTGGCATTAGAAAGTTTTGTGTTGGTTGTCATTGTATCAACTCAGTATTATAATAAACGACAGTTGCCTCGTTCACAGGACGAGTTTTCGAACCGTAATTTTTGTTGAAGGATTTTATTTATCGTTCCACTTTTTATTCTTTGCAATTGGTTTGTCTGTTGATAAAGACTGATAACAAAATAGATTACACTGCTGCATGGTGCGTGACTATGACGTACGACATTTTATATCCGAAGAAAAGTTGACGTATCATAGGATCGCCATAGACTAACGCGCGCTCTCGCCTCGGATATTGTTTTTGCTACGGTCAATTTGCGTGCGATGGTTTAGAAATCATGGTGGACGGAACTGCTGCAACGTGGGAGTATTGCGTCCGTTGCAGAGAGAGTGCCACTTCTTATATTCTTCTGGCAGATTAACGTAGCTACTTCCATTCTATAAAGGCTTGCACTAACGCTTTAATTTGCAACGTTCCTATTCGAATGAGCTATAAATTAAGGTATTGAGTTACAAGGTACATGTTCTCGAAGAAGGCCTAAAATAATTAAACTTTTTTATTAGGCTTTCAGCGTATACGGTACGTGTTAACTATGAAGGTACATGCCGTATAGTAGAGCGCTATATATATTTATGAAAGAAAAATTCTTTAAATACTAGGATAAAGATTTAGCTCTGTACTTAGGAGAATAAAAAGAAAGCGAATTTTCATAAATAGTTCTTTTGACAGTCATTCCAAACCCTTTAGGCAGGGTGTTTTATTTCTATCACTCTAGAAACAGCCTTCAATCCATGAACAGTATGTTGTCTATTAACTGTATAAATTTATCGATTTGTGTACGTGTACAATGTACGTCCACGCTAATAGATCATGCGTAAATATAGCCACTCAATGTACCCGTGAACAGCTAGTCGTCACTAGCGACATAAGATGATTATATACTTGCAAAACTATTTTCAAAAATTGACAGTTCTTTTAATGCTAGTAGTATACTTGTATGTTCTGCATTTGTCGATAGCCAGAGCCTCAAACAATTTAGCGCTGACGACTGCGTAGCTCAATAATACTGGTAACAATTCTGGTTACTTGTATATATCAACGGCAGCATCCGAACGATGTGTGCACGAACGTTGGGCCGAGAGAGTATTCAGTGTCACCGGTTAAAGTGTGTGCATGTGTATTATGTATGATATATACTGTGTTATGAATCATGATCAGGTCGCACGTTGCATATGCTGCCACGTCGCTTTATAGGATATGAAAGTGTTTCTTAGCAGCTAATGGCATGGCTAGCTCTGTCTTATAGCTATTATGTAATGCTGTAAAATTTCATTGCGACCTCTTTGAGTGATCACATTTTATACTTGGTCTCGTGCGAAATTTTTGCCTGAATTTCAATACGTGTATTGCTTCTAACGCAGCTATACACAGCTTACGTAAGAACAAGTTGAGTCGGTAACTGTTCTCTTTCTACCTCGCTTTATTGACGTATTCATCGATTCACGCATTGATTCCATTAATTTATTCACTCACGCACTCGCTCACTCACATACACTTACTCGTTATATAGTTCATTCAATCACTCATTCACCCATTCGCTCAGTCATTCAATCATTCAGTCATTCATTCAGTTGTAGAATCATTCAGTGGTTCAGTCATGCAGTCGTTGAATCATTCAGTCATTCAATCATCCATACATTCAATCATTCATAGTCAATTAATCATTCGTAAAGTCAATCAGTCATTCACTCATTCATTGAATCATTGAGCCAATTAATAATTCAATCATTCACTTAATTTATTCAAGTATTCAATCATTCAGTGATTCAATCAATCATTCAGTCAATCATTTAATCATTCAGCCATTCATTCAATCAATCATTAAATTATTCATTCAGTCATACATTCAATCATTCACTCAATTATTAATTCATTCAATCATTTATTCATTATAGTCGAAAACAGCTGTGCTGAATATAGCTGTGTCGCTCTAGTGTCGTTCACAAGTTTGAAAGACTCATGCATGCCATGCAGCATTAGAACTGATGTGCGGACTGTCACCTGATGTGTTAACTGGTGCATAAATCAAGCTATAAACTAGAGCACTCGTGTGAGCGCATATACCTCCGCCAAGTAAGGCAACGGTAACGAAAAATTCAAATTGCTCTGAAACCATGGTTTCTTTTGTATCAACTCCAAAATCTATTCATTTGTGCCTTTCAATAGTATTAACAGTTTCTGCAATTTTTTTGACGATCCTTTCATAACTGTTTGAGTTATGCAGCTAACAAACATTATAACAAACATGAGTGAAACATACAAACGAACCTACCGATCTGCGCCAAAATTTCATCAAGATCCATTCAAAACTTTTTAAGTTATTGCGTAACAAACATATAATCAAACACAGCAACAAACATACGAACGAACAAACAGATCATCTCAAAAATTTGGTCATTTACTCTTCGTATTATACCTAACAACTCGTGTAAACTTCATCGAAATCCGTCCATAACCTTATGAGTTATGGCATTGAGAAAAATGAGGCAGACAAACAAACAAACGCATGGACGGATCTTCACGAAAAGGTAATCATCTGTTCATCCCAACATACCTAACAATCCCTGTAAATTTTGTCAAGATCCGTCCATAACTTTTTGAGTTATCTTGGTAACAGACATACAAACCCGACGAAAACATAACCTCCTTGGCGGAGCTAGGTAATAAACTCTGAACCGTAGCCAGGGATGGCAAAAACCATGGTTTTTTTGGTTTAAACCGAAAGCCATTTTTTTTTTGTTAAAGCCAAAAAACGCGAAACACTTCAAAGTACAAATACAACTTGACAGAAATAGCAAGGTTCTAGCTAATTGATAACAGAGTAATGAACTAAAAATATTATATATATATATATAGCTACCTACTAGCTAAGTAAGAATAAAGTAATGAACTGAAGAAAGTGAAATAGCTAAATGCCTACATGCTTCTCATGAGCTCACTAGCTATCTAATAGCAACTATATAACTACTACTTCTAATTTTCAGTAGCTTCTATAGCTTACCAAAATATAATTAGACATGTATCTCTGACATGAAATAACACAAAATTCAATAAGTTCAGGTTTTTAATAAACGTAAGCAATAGTTGACCCTGTCTTAACACTTAAATCGGATCCTGAAAAGAAACACATTAACTTATCCCTTCAGTTGTGTGACCAAAATATGATTCGTTCTATTATTTTTATTAAAACTTCACGCTTGAGCTCCCACGGACAGGTAATACAACCCAAATGAAGCATCTTGCAACTCCGGGAAGCCCAAAACGCTGCTAAAGGAAATCCAGCAAAAAATCATTAACAGCTGACTTAAACTACTATTCTTGAAGTAAAACTGTTCATTTTGTAATGTTTATGCATAGAAACAAAAAAAAGTGTTATTTTTTGTATGGTTTAAACCATTTTTTTTGTTTGGTTTAAGCCATTTGGTTTAAACCAGCCAACCCTGCGTAACCTACTGACGGATAATGCGAAATATTGCCGAAAATCTACTTGACTTACATATTAACTTCAGAGTACACTAAAGTTGATGAAAACTTTTTAATGAAGCAAAAAGACAATTTCAATTACAATATAATTTCTTTTTAATTTTCACTATATCAAGTATCAAACCCCATGCAGTCTTCCCCACACGTCTTAGCTGTCCGTGGCAATTGATTACTTAATTGTGGCCGAGATGGTTAAGCTCTATCGTGGGTTATAAAGCATCCATCCCAACATTACTCCAATGTATACCGGAGTTCTGAGCGGAAACTCTGCATGGCGATCCAAGGATACTTTTAATCAGAATGCTCAATTTACTCATCTCGCTGTGTTTTGTTGCGTTGAAAACTTGTCTGATGGCTTCACTTTTTTTGTTCGTAATCATGCAATGGCGACGCCAGGAAGAGGGGGCTTGGATTTTCTCCGATAATGAACCAAGCCCGGGCCTCAGCCTTCCTCCAGTATTACATGTAACCAACATATATGTTACCCATAGCAACGTGAAACTCTGCCGGATTTGACCTCAGTCTCCCGGCCTCAGCCCCTCAATGCAAATTTTCTATAGAACCGCTACTGCCATACAATGAATAAATTTGCATCGCTTATAATTTCACGAAAGTAATATACCTATATTAATTTGGCATCACAAGGATCAATAATTCATCGAGTCATTTTAAGACAAAGTTATGTCTATATAAAATAACAATGTCTATATTTCGTTAGACCACTCTGTGCGATATCCGTTTGCAATATATATTGGGCGTTCCGTGGTTGATATTGGATGCTGACTTCAACTCCTTACAGAATCGAGCTTGTCTGAGTTTATGGACGCTACTGTACACATAAACAGGAACTTGATCCTAGTATGTACGTGTCATCTCTTGTAGGTTACGTGGGTACGTCCCATTTTCATTATAGCCCGGAGATATACCCCGGGCCACAATGAAAATGGAAATTTATGGGCATTTATCCCATGGTATCCGGTATCGCTCACTACATAGTTACTCGTCGGCCGCCGATAAATGCCTATAAGTTTTCGATCGGGTAACTGCGATCCAGAGCCCTTTGGTTAACTGACCCATGGTGCCGCTGGAAATACAAGTACTTCGCTGCCCCTATAAGGTGTGTCCTCACTGAGATGGTGAAGACGATAGTATTTAGTGTAGAAGTTGACTTTTTAACTCAGTGATAGAGTGCAGCTTACTAAAAGATATTGCCCAGTTCGCATCTAAAGCCTCGTCCAGACGGTCAATCTTTTCGTCGAAGTTTGTGTTTGCCGAACGATGTTGATTGACAATTACATCCGGCGAGGCCTCGAATCTTGTGATTGATGAGGATCCTACATGTTGGAAAACTTTCAGCACAAAAGTACTCGTGGGAGTTTGACAAACACAAAGTTCGTAAATTATATTTCGCTGTGTAAATAACATCAATACTCGTATGTGGTTTCATTATAATTTTCAGTAACAAAAGTATAATTTTTTATTGAAATTAGCGATCGCCTAGCGAATTTTGTTTATGTTTGATTCAAACTTCTGGACAGCGGGAAGCATTTGGCAACTATATGTTGCCAATTAGTGTAACATATTCGTCTGGTCACGTCTGTTTTTTCTTTTTTTCATTGTCAAAAGCTACAATGGAGCACGATTTACGTTTTAAAGGGTGGCATGTCGATTAATAGTTATAGAATGCTGAATTCGCGTATAGTCACCTTAAAGTGTTCGTGGTTTCTGTTTGGTCCCGTCAGGACAGAGAAGAGAAGCGTTTGTGTTTTTGCTTCTCGATTACGTGTGTGTTTGTGATTGATGTAGTGATTGATTGTGTGGACGGGCTCAAATGTTCCCTACTGCCGGGCAGGTAGGAGCTTGGTTTCCACGAGTATATGTATCGGCTCTTACTGATGGCGCAGCTCGCACTTTCACTGGTGAACTGTTATTAAACTACGATGCAAATTCATGTTTACGAATTGCGCTTGAAAAACAAAGATGCTGCTATAAACAGGCCTGTAGCTACGTTGCTGTCCATGGTGCATACATGGCCCAAGTGAGGTAACGTCCGTCCCTCTTTCTGTATCTCGCTATACCTAAACGTGGAAGCGCATTTTCGTTAGTTTGGTTGCACAGATTTTGCACCAAAGCCCAAGATGCTGCGCCGCTGGACAGCCAGGAACTTGGATGGGACGTGTGGCGGGGCAGAGATCGTGGAGAACCCACGCGCGCGTGGCCAAGAGCTGGAGAAGGAGGAGGGGCTTACGACCAACGACGAGATTGTCGCGCGCCGCTTCAGCCAGCCAATGGCGAAGACTTACGGTGAAGTGGGCTGAACCAAGACGATGGAGTTAGCGGTGGAGGCTGTGATAAGACTTGGCACCTACTTCTGGTAGAGAACCCTAATTCAGTCCATGGGAACCCAGCGTGTGACGTGTGCCTGTTGATCAGTTGCATTGCACACAAGCTTGACTTCGGACTGATTTTGCGAAAAGAGCCGTTCATATTTCTCACCCAATTATCTAAGTGTTGCAGTGAGAGTATATGTGCTTCGTTGGCTGTTCTCCCCGCTCTGTGTGGTGCGGTAATACTGTGAACTAACTGTTCTTAATCCACATCCAGTTGCAAACTGATACAGTGACTGTTTTGGTGCATTGTGTATGGTTCCTTTTGCCCTTATCGATTGTCTTTTAGTGGATAAAAACTTTAGGTAGAAATTTCTCCTGCAATTTACGATGTTACAATGACAGCTACAGCATTTCTACATTGCTATAGTAGCTTATGCGCTGCGTAGTATCTTTGAGTATGTACACCCAACATTACAAGCCCATTCGTTGTTATAGCGCTTTGTTAACTAGCGTGATCGTAACTCTTGCAGTGTTGTTACAGCATATGTAGCGGTCTTCGCAATTTCATATCTATTCCTTTTAGTGACTTGCCAGGCAATTTTGATTGCTCATTTCAAAGAACTGTCTTAGCGTCTTGATAAATAGTTTGTACTTTTCTCGGCTCAGTTACTGGTTTAAGTAAAACAATTTCGTTGGTGACGTTTTTCTTGTGGCCGTAGAAAATAATGCCGAGACTAGCATGGTTACGTGCAAACCCCACACCAATCTGAGTACTATGAGTTCACACGTCTCGTATTCAGACCTGCACAGCACCAATGTTTCATGCAAGAGAGAGGACGGAATATACACCATGACTTCTCACATGCAATACTCAGAGGAACAGCAGGTAGGTATTTTCAAGTGCCACCCGGCCTGTCTTTTCATTACTTTAATTTAACCACTGCTTCGCATCTCATCCATGTTTTGATTAGCTGTTATTTACGTTCATTATTTGGTGGACTTTTTATTTAAACCTCTTTTTAATTATCTTTCGTTTGTTGTTCAATAAATTTCCAGATTTATGGTTAAACGGGGTGTATAGCGAACCTTGTTAAATTTGAATGCCTGAATTAACAGGGTATATTGGGTACTTTTAAAACCTTGAAAGCGCTATGTATATATATATATACACACACCCTGTTCATCTTTTTGCATTCAACAGGAATATTGTGTGCTCTTTTTATGTAAATATAGCTGTTGCTTGGCCGAAATTTGTGCAGTTTCTTATTTCGAACAGTTATAATATTAATTGTTTAGCTATGCTTAATGTTATGCTCCATTATCTATATCGAATATGGCTCTCGGGCGTAATTAAAAAGTAAATTGACTTTTCCTCTTGCATCGCTATGCAGCACAAAATAATTATTTTTCGTGCGGCGCCTAGACTTTATTAAGTGATTTCATTGAAATGTCAAGTGAATGTATCATAGTACATATGATATGCTTTATTGTGGAATGTCGGCAGACGAGGCTAGTACAGATGCATCATGTACACTAGCTATACGTGCACTCCTGATCAAAAGTTCAAGACCCCTTGGAAATATAAAAAAATAACAATTTACTGATAAACTCCTTCGACTATAGGAATCAGTAATTCCTAAAAGTTGAAGGTGAGAATTAAAGACCAAATATACCTGTTGTTATAATTAAGAAATGTACATATTTGTCAAATAATGAGTTTTTCAGTTGATCAACTTTATAAAGATCACAAACAGAAATCGTAGCTAGGTACCCTTTCTACAAGGACGTTAAGGTGAGTAAAGTGTGAATTTAGTTATGAGTATTGCCTCCATTCTCGTGGATAACCTCAAAAATTCTTTGTGGCATACTAGAAATGAGGGTTTCCATTAGGGTTGGAGGAATGATGTCCTAACTCTTGAAGATGGCATCACGAAGCTCGTTTACTGTCACAAATTGTTTACCATTTCCGTAAACATCTCTTGCCGATCCCAAAAGATTTTCTATTGGGTTTAAGGCTGGTGAATATATGCTGGATGACGTAAAATAGGAACCCCATTTTTTGAAAGAAGATCACATAGTCTGGCGGGTAGTGTGAGCTGCTGAATTATCCTGCTGGACAAAACCATTCATCACCATACACAAAAAGGTGGGCCCTCTGTCGACAAAGACGATGCCGACATAACCAGCAGCTGTTTGACGACCCTGCACCTCCTGAAGCTTCATTGCTCCCCTGTAGGAAGAGGCACCTCACACCATAACGGAGCCTCCACCGCTGTGACGCTTGAAAAACATTTCAGGAAGCATCTCTTTGCCATGCCAGTACCGTTGGAAGCCATCAGGGCCATCCAGATTGAACTTCTTCTTCATCAGAAAACAAAATTTCAGACCACATTACCATGTTTGGTGCTCTCGAACAAACTGTAAGCGAGCCATTTTGTGACGCGGAAACAACCGAAGATCTGTCAGACGCTTTTTGCTCTTCATGCCATTTTCTCTTAAGTGTCGCGCTATGATTATTGAACTGCTATCAGAATCTGTGAGTGCCTTGATTTGACTAGAAGACCATCCTCTGTCTTTAGAAACAACTCGTTTAATTCTCCTACTCAATGCAGGAAAATTTTCATCAGTCTACTACTAGATTTTGCTGTTCCATAACTCTCAGGGTCCTTTAAGAAGTTGCAAATTGTAGTTTTACTACGGTGAATCTTAGCTGCCACTGCAGCTGCGACAAATCTTGCTTATGAAGTTCAACAATTCGAGCACGTCCTAATTCGGAGAGTTTAGTTATTTTTGGGCATAGTGACTCCTTCACAACTATCAATGGGAGCCTAGCTGAAACTGATCAGAAACGAGGGAAATTACCCTAGAACTACACTTTTATTACCCTGGTCTTATAATTTTTGTTATACTGAAAACCTCATTATTAATTTGGCTAAAAATGTACATTTCTTAATGAATGAAAACCTCATTATTAATTTGGCTAAAAATGTACATTTCTTAATGAATTGTTACAGCAGGTATTTTTCGTCTTTCTCACCTTTTACCTTTGGGAATCACTGATCCTTAATCGAAGGAGTTTAGTTATTTATCACTAAAATGTAATTTTTTACATTTTCAAGTGGTCTTAAACTTTGATCAGGAGTGTATATATATGTCGTAATCACGAATTTCAAATTTTGACTTACTCCCACTGTTTGTAAAAATAATGCACATTTTTTTCGCTAATCTCGGGGATTAGCTTGAAATTGTAATTGACGCTTGCAAACTGAGAGCAGTATCTGATGAAGGCTTCCTTTCGATGATAACAAATCGATCGTTCATCCTCCTGTAAAAAGTATCAGTAATAGAAAATCTTTATTAGGTATATGTCACTATGCAATCAAGTGATGTATTTTATACAAGTCTATTCCAACTGCTTTTGTGGTTTCATTATTATAAGACAATAAACACTATATGCGAATTGTTTAGCAGTGAGAAAGAATATATTTTAACTAACCTATTTGTTTTAATCATTTTGTACAATGCCTTTCTTTTTCGCTCTTATTGTCAGTAAATTGTATATGTACATAACGGCCGCGCATGAAGGTTCTATTGTTTGTATCTAGAAGAGTAAATTTCTATATATCTACTTACTTGTACACCTTCATTTAAAATATTTTTGGTTCTGTTGAAACATCTGCAAGAATGTGCAAGTCAGTTAAATATGTTTTTCAATTAATTGGAAAAACAGTTTGTGTTTGTCCCATATGTGCATTGTACGATTATGTACATGTAAAAATTTCGGTCATCAATCGATGCGTATAATAGGAATATTTCTACCGAACCGTAGCAAAATTTTCGTCAATCCCAGAAGCAGATTTAAGGTTTAAGCGGCTGTGGCGACCCAGAACCCTGAAGAATGTATATAAAGATTCGTTCCGATAAGCGCATGTGTATACATTCTGTGTAAAATATTTGTATTACATATATTGCCTGAAAGAAACTGCCCCTTGTTAATGTGACTTTGTTTTACTGTGTGTACACAGTTATATCAAAATTATTTTTAAATTAAGTCTCGCGCAGAAAAACTCTGTAACAATAAGTTCGTCTTCTCCTTTTAAAGGTAAATCTAACTAGAACGCCTCGTGGCGTAAGATAATTACCCGCGGTGGGAGCAAATTTCATCGTCATCATTTTTGATGGTCGACTAATCTAAGTTCTTTTAATATGGGTCACATCGAGGGCAACCCACCAGACTCCTTGCAAAAAATTATGAACATTGCTCAACTCCTTCTACCACTTTTTGGGTGGACAGACATGTATACCAATATATATATACTTAAATCTTCAACGAAAACATAATCACCTCTCTCACTTCGATCGTTCGCGGGTGATAAAGAGACTCCTGTTGAGATTCACTTCTTTTAAGCTACATAGCAATTTACTGTTATAGAGGTTCCTGTTTGTTCATTTATTTTGCGATTATTTTTATCAGTCACCTCAATTGATTATCTGAAACTGCAGTTATACGCACGATATATATTGTCACTGTCCATTGTGTCTCACTGTCTTTCTTAATCCTCTACCCGATATCGTCAATCATGGGTACATTTCATTAATGCATGCTTTAAACTACAATATGTGACAATTCGTTTATTATTTAACATAATGCAGTACTGTATATAGTCGTATTGATTCCGTCGGCAGATCGAGGTGCATCACGCGATCTCATTAAATGTCAACTAATATCTTATATACTTTATCACTGTAGTCTATCTCTGCTGCATATNAAATCAACGTTATGTTATGGTCGACATATCGACCATATTGTTTCATCATCCATAATCGACTTTAATCTCTCATACACTACTATATTCTACTATAATCACAACCATAATTTCCGACTGGGTGGTCTTAAACTTTGGTCAGGAGTGTATATATATGTCGTAATTACGAATTTCATATTTTGATTTACTCCCACTCTTTGTAAAAAATAATGCACATTTTTCGCTAATCTCGGGGATTAGCTTGAAATTGTAATTGACGCTTGAAAACTGAGAGCAGAATCTGGTGAATTAAGGCTTCCTTTCGATGATAACAAATCGTTCATCCTCCTGTAAAACGTATCAGTAATAGAAAATCTTTAGTAGGTATATGTTACTATGCAATCAAGTGATATATTTTATACAAGTCTATTCCAACTGCTTTTGTAGTTTCATTATTATAAAACAATAAACACTATATGCGAATTGTTTAGCAGTGAGAAAGAACATATTTTAGCTAACCTATTTGTTTCAATCATTTTGTACAATGCCTTTCGTTTTCGCTCTTATTGTCAGTAAATTGTATCTAATACTAAGAATGACCGTCGTGTGTTTATATATATATAAATATATATATATTTATATGTTTGGTGTCACGCTCTTAACGAAATAGATAGGCGGAATTTAGCCCAGGTTGGAGGCTCTGGTTGTCCTCTCAAGCTCCATTGAAAGTGACAGGCACAAAATAGGCCGGGTTTCAAAAGATGGCAAACGTATCTTATATATATATAAGCAGGGACAGTTGAAATTCCAACAATGAAGACATCGCAGGCTAGTATGATTTGTACGAGTATTGGCTCCTCGATACATCGAATCTACGGCAAAGTATAGGGCGACCTTATGTCTGAATGCACTTCTTGCATTGCCGAAGTTGAAATCGTAGCACTGAAGATATCTGAAGCTCCCGTTGGCACTCTCAGGCTTCTTGATTCGTAGTTTCTTCCCACAGATGATTTTGTTGCATGAGCTATTCTTCCCATTTTGATGCAATTGTCAACGAAACCGACGAAACATAGGTTTTCACGGGCAGTAGACAATATTTCTTCTAGCTTACTGTTTTCTTCTGACGAAGCAGTTTTCTCTTCATAGGTCAAAATTTGAGCACCTCAAATGAAGCAGATATTTGAGGTGGAAAGACGGTATCAACGGTATCTTTACTACGGAACGAACACATTGTATACACGCAGAAAAGTATGTTCTTTACGATGAAAAACACCTGGTTTCTTATCACTAACGACGTAATATTTTAGCTAGAAAGCAGTAATAACTAATCGTAAAAGGCACTGTTGTTCATCACAACTCTCTTGTTCATCTGTTGTTAATCACAAATGACAATGTGCATTGACGCAAATTCACACGACAAGGTAGTTTACAGTTAACTAATTTTGCTTCATGGCAAACAACCATTTTTCTGTGTGTATAAGCTGCTATTTTGTTTAAGTTTGCTGAAATGTTTTACTCAGATGTTACTTCTGCCTGTCTATATAGAAGACCTAAGGATGACAGCACGACAAAGGATCAATGAAGAAAAGAAGAAAATTAAGAGGCAAATAAGAGATGAGGAGATTCCGCAGCGGCCTAGAGGCATGAGGCAAACGTATAGGTTATTGCGTAAATTTTTCACGCACGGGTCCACTAGTATGTACATAACGGCCGCTCATGAAGGTTCTATTGTTTGTATCTAGAAGAGTAAATTTCTATCTACTCACATGTACACCTTCATTTAAAATATTTTTGGTTCTGTTGAAACATCTGCAAGAATGTGCAAGTCAGTTAAATATGTTTTTCAATTTATTGGAAAAACAGTTTGTGTTTGCCCCATTGCATTGTACGATTATGTACGTGTAAAAATGTCGGTCATCAATCGATGCGTATAATAAGAATATTTTTACCGAACCGTGGCAAAATTTTCGGCAACCCCAGAAGCAGATTTAAGGTTTAAGCGGCTGTGGCGACCCAGAACCCTGAAGAACGTATAAAGATTCGTTCCGATAAGCGCATGTGTATACATTCTGTGTAAAATATTTGTATTTCATATATTGCCTGAAACTGCCCCTTGTTAATGTGACTTTGTTTTTCTGTGTGTACACAGTTATATCAAATTTATTTTAAAATTACGTATCGCGCGGAAAAACTCTGTAACAATGAGTTTGTCTTCACCTTTTAAAAGTAAATCTAACTAGAACGCCTCGTGGCGTAAGATAATTATCCGCGGTGGGAGCAAATTTCATCGTCGTCATTTTTGATGGTCGACCAATCTAAGTTCTTTTAATATGGGTCACATCGAGGGCAACCCACCAGACTCCTTGCAAAAAAAATATGAACATTGCTCAACTCCTTCTACCACTTTTTGGGTGGACAGACATATATACCAATATATATGAATTTCTTGAAATATACGTTGACACCCAGGTATATTCATGCTAAGGTAGTTTTCAAAAGTCTTCTGGGTTTTATGTTTAATAAAACTACCTTAGCACCAATATATATATATACTTAAATCTTGAACGAAAACATAATCACCTCTCTCACTTCGATCGTTCGCGGGTGATAAGGAGACTTCTGTTGAGATTCACTTCTTTTAAGCTACATAGCAATTTACCGTTATAGAGGTTCCTGTTTGTTCATTTATTTTGCGATTATTTTTATCAGTCGCCTCAATTGATTATCTGAAACTGCAGTTATACGCACAATATATATAGTCACTGTCCATTGTGTCTCACTGTCTTTCTTAATCCTCCACCCGATATCGTGAATCATGGGTACATTTCAATAATGCATGCTTTAAACTACAATATGTGACAATTCGTTTATTATTTAACATAATTCAGTACTGTATATAGTCGTATTGATTCCGTCGGCAGATCGAGGTGCATCACGCGATCTCATTAAATGTCAACTAATATCTTATATACTTTATCACTGTAGTCTATCTCTGCTGCATATTTTTTTAATGCATGACGCAAAATCCTTTATTGAATATAATAATAATATCTACACTTTTTTATTCAACAGTCTGGGTAAATGCATTGGTCGAGAACATGAATAATAGATCACTTGATGTTGCATGATTATTGTCATGTATTCTGCTGATGATGACGAAGTTGTCACCTTAAATTGCACTTCATTAACTGCATTAGTTCTCTGTCTCCATTACGTATGTAAACGCTATAATTATGCAGAGTGCACTGAGGATGGATTCTCTGTAATCCGAAACGTTTGCAAAACACGTTTTTAGTAACGACGTTGGTTTTACTTTTTATACTTCGTGTGCTATTCCCTAGCAGTCAACCCATATCAATTATGCAGAGTAGTGCAGTAATTAAATATCCGCTGTCGTGCTGAAGTATGCTGTAGTTGCATGTCAGCCTGCAGGATATTTATTATCTATCAACCTCGGTATATATTATGTAACAATGCAGTAAATGTACTCGAGAGCTGAAGTACTGCATGTACCTACTTACTATAATTAGGGCGATCAGTAACAGGCAAGGCTGAATTTTCCCGCCAAATTCCTGGCCGTCGCTGCGCGCCCTGTGCCCCACCGATCGATAATCTTAGGTAGGAATGTACACAATCTCCGCGCCTGCCCCATAGCTACGTGCATTCCCGGCCTTGTATCCCGTACCTTGCTGTCAGAGTTTGCTCCTGCTCACCGTGCACTGTTTTTATGGAGAGCTGTGTAAAAGCTGTCTTCTAAAATGGCTTTGCGAAACAAAGCTCTATCTACAAAACCGTCCTCTAATATTGTTTTGCAAAGGAGCTATATACAGTCATGCTAAATTGCTTTACAATTATACACTGTCATGTCAAACTGCTTTGCAAAAGAGCTGTGTATAAACAAACATATAAAATTCCTTCGCAAAGGAGTGCTCTATAAAAATATATATCATGTAAATTTGCTTCGCCAAAGACAGCTGCATAAAAGCTGTCATTGAGAATGGTTTCGTAAATAAGAGCTCTATATAAAAGCAGTCATTTCAAATTTCTTTGCAAAAGAGCTGTATAAACATAGTCACGTAAAATAGCTTTACAAATAAGAGGTCTGTAAAGAACAGTCATGTAAAATTTCTCTGCAGAAGTTAGCTCTTTAATAAGAGCTACGTTCATTTTCTTTTCAAAAAAGACCTGTATAGCAACAGTGACAAATTGCTTTTTCGACAGAGAGCTCTATAAAAGCAGTCATGTAAAATAAACTGGTTCGCAAAGTTCGCCCATGTTGGAGCGGTGCTGAGCCCCAACGAGAGGTCACGTTTGTTATCTTATCTTCAGTTAGGCCTTCAGAAAGTTGTGCTTTTGCGACCACTATACTTCCTAGACCTACTATATAGCTAGCTATCTATCTACTGGCTAGCAACTTTTCCTTATTTGTATACTTCCATCAGCTAGCAACTTTTCCTTATTTGTATACTTCCATCAGCTAGCAACTTTTCCTTATTTGTATACTTCCATCAGCTAGCAACTTTTCCTTATTATAATACTTTCATCAGCTAGCAACTTTTCCTTATTTGTATACTTCCATCAACCATCACCGAGATTCGTGCTTCGCTTCTCTATCGAAGAAGCATACGTAAGCCTATTTATCTGGTGTCTAATATACACTGAATTTTGTCGGGTAATCGCGGTAGAAGTTCCGACTGGGTTGATGCGTTTCCCTCCTTCGGATGACTCCGTACGCGGGTGCATGGTATAGGCCGGTAAGCTTAAATTAAATGTGTGGCATCACAATTTAACAATTGTGAACGAAATAAACGCTATACGTACAGACTGAATTTTTCGGACGCAAACTTGTGCAACTATAGGGACTATATAACAAGCATAGGCTCGTGCTTATACAGTATGTATACGTGCAGGCAAGCGTATAATGCCTATTCTTGATTTTTTTTCGGAGCCTGCAATTGTTAACAGTCGGTATATATAGCACGGTAAATTAATTGCCGGTACAATTTTGCTGTCACCTCGAATTGTATCTATGTTCTGTTGAATACAGTGATAAACGCTTCCGTGTATACCATCTCTTACAGTTATAGAAGTATTGGAGTTTTGTATAGCAGAAGAACGTCGCTCGTGCTTGCATGGCTGGATGTAGTGATAACGTCTACCACCAAGCTTTCAAAGCTGAACTACTCTATAGATGTACAGGTTAAGCTAGAGCACTTATGTCGTGTTTTGTAGCTAGCTACGTTTTTGCCTATTTTTAGGGAAATGAAGCCAAGAGACGACTTTGTCGATCATCAATCGGTTAATGCTTACAAGAAAATGTACCAGCCATCCATCCATGGGAGAGTCATATTATTGTCGTTCGATCGTATATTTACCAACAATTAGATTAGCCTGGCTTTCCCTATTGAGTACGTTGTAAATTGTGTAATTCTCTTGAAATTAATAGTACAATACTATAATGATAAAAATTATATCATTGTTAGCAACACAGTCACTGTTGTAGGCTTCTATTTCTTAGTTTATGTGTTAGGTTGAGTTGAGTTATTATTTTGTTTACAAATTATTGAAACTGATATCGCTGCAGTCCTTCTAAGGCTAATCTAGAACCTCTGGCTTTTGCCTGTTTCTTTTTATGCCCATTATGCTTGTGTATGGGTCTTTTTTATTCTTGTGCATTTACAGTCCTTGTTCTGTCTTTCCCGATGTCTTCCACCTTAAGGTTATCAGTTGCTATTGGAAGGATCCCACCTTAATTTGGCGAAGCCTTGCCACCTTTTTTTTTTTTTTGTCGAGTCGAGCTCTAATCATAGTGCAGAGCCGCGGAGATTCAAAAAATGTTTCACGTTGGTTATGCAGCGTATCAATATCTTCGTACGCAGTTGCGATTTTTCATTAACCCATGGCTCTACGCTAGAAGTCATTTACACTTCAGCTGATGATAATATTTCATGGATTCAACGCGGGGTTCTTTAAATTGCGCGAATACTTATGGTTACATGTTAAAATTGACAATTGTCGGATCAGTGCGGAAAATTTTTGAAAGAAGAATTTAATTCGTCGGATTGTTTAGTTGGTGCATCCCGCAAATACGTACTTGGCCATTGTCCCCTATGTATACATATATCTGGAGCTAGTGCATGCATATGACTTGCGAGAGCCCCTGCTTGATGCGACTTCGATGCGGCTGTGATAGTAATCTGGATCATGTGAATCTGTTGTATTCCTGCTCTAGTTCCTTCTTCTGTCGCGTCCTGTAATTCCTTGCTGTTAGTGACTGATATTTTCAGTTAATTTAATATGAAACTGAGTTACCTGCTTACAGCTTATGGGTATGCTATTCTTATATTACGTGCAGGTTAAAGTAACCATTTTTACTCTGCAATTCTTTAGTATTAGATTATACAGATGATATGCAAGGAAAGCTTAAACTACGCTGATCCAACTTTTACCCAATTTCATTTGTTTACTTTCTTCATTTCATTATCTAATTTTCTTCCTTAAGTTTCGGTTCAGTGCATAACGCAATTCTAGGCACACGGTATATTCGCATAGATTGTATATGATGTCCCAGGGGCTCTCCACAGTTACCCTTAGCCCTAACGATCGAGGTATTCGGGTCGTTTGTCTTTTGCGCGCCCACAATTTACTTCCTTCCATTTTCAAATTCCTATATGCTACTGATGTTGTTGTTGCTCCTCTTCCTCTTCTTTCGTGAACTTCTGTGCCCATGCATGCTGGTTTTGTGTGGGATCACCTTTGTACGTGGGTTCCTCGTTTGTGTCAGCATTCATGCTACATATCCCTTCTTTTTCCTCGCGCAACATCGCCTTTAGGGGTATATTCTGCCGGGCCCTTTCCCTGCCACAATATATTTGGGCACAATCCAAAGGCTCCGTGCTGCATTCTCCGTAGGGGATGTTGCAGCTTGCCGCAGTACCTGCTGACTAGGTTAGTTTTGTAAAGTTAGGTAGGCTCTTAATACTTCCCTTTCTCTTTCGGGAGGTGGGCCGCTGATCGAAGTGGCCGACCTATTCCCGCTAGACTTCTACCTTCTTGTTTTTCGTTTCCTTCCCCTGTGCGGCGTAGCGGGCGAAAGCGTTCTGCCGTCCTCGGGGGTTGGAGACGCACAACTTGCGCCTTTTCCAGTCAGTAGCGCACTGACCACTTAGAATCTGAGACCTACCGCCAGAAAAGCCGAGACAAAAATCATTGATAATTTAAATCGAAACGTACTTCGCGCTCTAGTTGCGCACGAGTTTGTTTTAAACCTCAGGAATTGTTCAGCGCGATATAGACATTGTGTCCCTTATGTGCTAGTAAAATTTTGTACTACTACTACTACTAGTACTACTTGCAACACTGTAGTGGTGTCTATAGGGAGGATTAGATAGCATAATCATTAACTCAATTGGAGATCATTTATGATTTCAACGTTTTGCATTTGGTACTGCTCGACTGATGTCACCTCGATTCCTTCATTCTTTTATCACAACTTGAGATTTGGTGGCTCTCTCTTATCCATGTTTATATAACCTTCCTTCTTTTTCACTGCCTGTGTAGTTAGTCCTAGATACACAAAGAGACTTGTATGTGAGCCTTTTCCTGATTTCTACTTTTTGCAACATCTCCACTTTGTGTTATTCGCGCATTGACAATAGATATGCTAATCTGCAGTGCTTATAGTATTTCCAAAAATATATGAGTAAGCACATAAACCATATTGCTCGTGCTGCTTAATTATACCCCCCTCTCCAACTGTATAAGGTTCCCAGTCGTAGAAGGGCTAAATTGGAAGCTCAAATGCTACAAAAAATACTTGAAGTGTACATATACTGGTTTTAGCGTGTAACAGCTCTCTCCTCTGCCCCTTTCGTTTTGTTTGGTGATGATGATGATGAAGCATTTTTCTTTGCAGCTGCTACCATCCCTAACTTGCATCACGACTGTGATTGTACTGTGAATTTGCTTTTGCACGACGCCGTGGCTACCCATATTGTACGTCCAGGGTTTTGTTGGCTGTAATTCCAACACGTGAAGCGGTTGGAAGAAATTTTCGTTCGTGTTTACGACATATATGTGAATATAAAAGGATACGAGAACCTCCGAAACCTCAAGTCTGTCAAAGTCACTTCGAAATGCATATATTGAGATATTTAACACCTCACTGAAAAATAAAAAAGGACCACTTGCTATTTTCTTCACCCGAGAATTGCTCTTGTAGATGACTTTAATTTTTTGTAAGCTTCAACTTGATTCTTTGTTCGTTTACATTGTTTCGGTAATTATTCTTGAGCTTCTATCTTGATTTACTTACACCGGACGTTATTTTCGATAACTTGATGTACGCAGCACGCGTTGTTCTTTTCTGAATATCCCTTTTTCATCTGTTACGAGCATGTTGCGATGTATTTGAAAATGGTTCATTTGTACGTCTTAGAAAATGGTTCATTTGTACTACTTTAAAGAACATAATTTCTATCCTCTATTTTTAATGGACGATTAGATAACGTTCGGTCATTTTCGACGTATCGTTGCATCATTCACTTCACCCATGTTGCTTTGAGCTTATTTGACTGCTCCAGCACATTCTTCTTTGACCTCGTATATGACCCCGCTAATACAGTTAATATTTTTCTGTAGATCATTTTCTGCGCTCATTTAACGATGCATTCGGTAACATCACCCACAACTTGACTTCTGTGATCCGCACCCTTTTCGATTATCCCACTAAGAGTTTATTTTGAAACTCAACCGTAAATATTGCGTTTTACAGGTGTCATTATCCCTTGCGTGTACGTATCTAACGACGTGTCCGACAATAGTGCACAACACCAGCCAATGTTGATATATCTTACCTTTATTCGTTTAATTTAAATTGACATATTACTCATCTAACCGTGTGTACACTAGCAATGACACGTTTTTGACATGTTGAACAATTGTCTCTTCTCCCCTCTTGCGGTGCATAATCGCATATCACTGCATTCGTGTTTCATATAAAACAATAGTTCTATGTATACATCGCACCTTGTTTTGATAACTCAAGTACACATTTTCGTTTCATTCACAATTTGTTTACGTTACTTACAATGCATCACCTAACAGTTCTGATCTCGTATGGAACATCATTTGTTTTGCGTACATCTCAGATGTATCTGATAAGGGCAGCAGCAGTTTAAATGGTGTGCGCCGTATCCACACATCATCCATGTAGCTACCACGTGCCCACGTCTTGAGAGATGCAGAGCGTGGCGACGGCTGCTGCTGTTGCGCACGTGCCCAGGTTCGTCCGTTACGGGTGAGGGCAGGAGGGGGCTGGTGGGGCTGTGGTGGGCACACAGATGTTGCCGACAGGAGTCCATGTGTGTTGTGTGCGGAAGCTCAGTGTCCAATTTCTTGCACTTAACTAGGCCTTCGGATTAGAAGCCATCGCTTGTGTAGCGCGGGGCACAAGCCATAAACTTATAATTGCAGAGGTACAGTATGTCCTGTGCAGAAGCTCGCTGTGTACTGTTCTTGAATTTAATGAGACCCGCACTAATTAGTGATCGCTGCTTGTGTATCGATCGTGTGGCGAACGTCCGAAAATTATTATTCCAATTTTTTTTTCATAATACTATTGTGTATTACTTAATATTATGCATGGCTTAATATATTATTATCGTTACTATTATGTTGAAAACTTGATAAGCACGTCCTTCACCGTAATACACGTAATACTGCCATCTTAGGAGGGCCTATTGTTATAAACTCTCCTTAGATTAGAGACAGCGCTTGTGTATCGTGTGGTAAACGTCATTAAGTTGCAATTTTACGGGTATGTCGTGCGCAAAATATGCATTTATTTCACAGTGTCACTTAATTCGGTCTCTGATTAGAGGTCAAGAATTGGTTGTCAATTAATAACTCTTGGCGTGACCATGCATGACCTTGACCGCTGGGCACATGGTATTCATTCTTTATTTTAATCATGAAGCTTTAGTATCCGATTTACAATTTAACCAGCAACCAGCTAGTACTACTTGGCCGTATCTCTGTATTCGCCTGCTTGCAGCCCATGGCGGTAGCGAAGCGAGAGCGATGCTGTATTGGCGCTAGAGCTGGGTTCGACGTGTGTGTCCACGCCTCGCGAGCCAAGGCTGTTCGGGCTGCTGTGCCTCTGAGGGTCATGTCTTTGTGGTTGTTGTATGCTGCGGGCTGTTAGTTTCCGCTAGGTTTCTAGTTTGACTGCAGTAAATTATTCTGAATAATGTCGTGTGCTACACTTCGTAAGTTATTATTATATCGTACGTCTGAAACTGTAGCGACAGGACACACAACGTGTGGCCCAGTTCGTAGTTTCTTGAAACGCGAATTCAGTTCGTTCTTGGAAGTGGTTCGACTAATTAAGAATCCGACAACACGAGCGAACTGCTGTATATTTTAAACTAGAGCACATGTGAAGGTGAGTGAGTAGTCGGGCAATAATAGCTCGCACACAAAAGGGTATTATAGCTCAATTTTTGTTAATCGACAAAAATTGTCTGTCCATTGATAGGTTTTCCGTTGTCTTTATTTCTTCAAGAGCCAGAGGAACGTGATAGTTTTTAGCGAATTCCACAATTTATTTCCACGGATCGATTACTGCTTAAAACTTGAGTAGCTGCATGCACTTGGAAAAGCGATAATTTCCTCCTGTTGAGGGCTGCAAGTTGGCCGTTACACACTTCGTTCTTTATTATTCTAGAGCATCGAAGGTTCAGTACAGTTTTTCTATTTGCTATAGATACTGAATCCTCCTTTAAATATTCATTCCTTCTAGTTCGGTTACTACATTCCACTCTTTGTATTGTGTAGTAAATTTTCTGGCCTAATTTAGGCTGTGAGGCTGATGATAGTGAATACTCTAGACCCCAAATTGTGATTAGGCTCAGCGATGTGGCTTAAGAGGCGAGGCTTTAAAATCCCTCCTTATATCGGACTTGGCACAATTGTGATTGTGCTGCAGCTGCCGCGCGCTCATTATGTACACTCGTAGGCGCCTGCCCAGAGAGCGAGAGAGAGATTCCTCCACAGCTGGCTGGCAACATTGCTGCTTCTGGACCATTTCAAAGGACCCGGGCGGGGCCGGGCTTTTCAATGGCAAGGCGCAGACGCGAGCATCGGTCCTTTCTTTTCTTAGGCCCTCAGCATCGGTAGTTTTCTTGGTAGCTCTTTTGTGTTGCCCGGACGACCGTTACTCTCTTGAATGCTGCCTCGGTGGGGACCTTTAAACTGGGTCTGTCGTGATCCATTGTTGCGTGCCGTATGGTTGAACTTCTCGAGTTACCCGCGCACCATCACTCTCTCCCTCTCGTCAGGCGCGTGCCTCTGCTCTCCAGCTTTGTGCAGGGTATATGTACGCCGCCGTGCCTTGTGTCTCCACTTCCTGTGCTTGCCATCTCCTTGCTGTCTGCTTGCCTTGCCTCCTCCTTCTTCTTCTCCTGCTGTCATATTTAAACCGTTACAGTCTCTGAGGGCCCCTTTGGAGGAAGCTGCGGTAACTCCGTGGTCGCTTTGTGGTTCATCTTTAACGCACATTTGCTTCTGCAGTGGCAGCCTCGTCGCCAAAATGCGGCTTATATTGCTGCTCACGAAAAGGATTTACCGGCTGCCTGTAATATTGCCGAATGAAATGGAATTTTGGAAACTTTAAATGGGCGATATCGGTTCGGGAAATATGTGTCGTTGCTCTATTCTTATGCAATTTTTCGTAGGTATCATGTTTCTGAAGATAAAACAGAAGGCTTAAATTCTGGTAAATAATGATAATAATCAAAATACGTCAGTCCAAAAGTTGTTATGGGCGGGTGGCTCTCTATAATACCTAACCAGCAGTTCTGCTGTAAAGCACGAAGTGTGTTTGTAAAACTAGAATAGTCACCTACTTCTAACTAAAAGAAAGGTGTGTAGGCGAGGCCGTCATAGTGAAGATGAAAAAAGGTACCCTGGTCTGCTATACTCGGTACTCCACTGGGATTGTAAAGCACAGGTACAGCTCTTAAAAAAATTATTCTGTATCCTACTCCATTGTAGAAACACGGGTGGTGCTTAGTTGCAGATCTGGAGTTGGGGTTGCTGCTCAAAAACTGAAACTGAGGCTTTGTTCAGAAAAGAAAAAAAGATGATGGGCAGGTATTGAATCATTGGACAATAGCAGTACGATTGTCATGCTTTGAAAAATTGTCATACAAACGTAGAATTAAAAAAAAAAAAACGAACGAGTGCATGCGATTGTAGGAACTTGGCAGGTAATTCTTACTTTTTTTTCACTTGAAGTGTAATATATAGGACTTGGGGTCGTGAGGCTACGCTCGTCTTCCCCTGACATGTTGCTTACCGCAGCAGAGGATTAACAAATGCAGCTTTTTGGACCGACAAGTATTCTGTTGGAACGTTACGGGAATTCAACCCATCAGAAAAGAGTTCAGTTAGTAGTTTAAGGAATCCTACGTTTTAATCGTTTGAGTTAGCAATTAAACGGTGCTAGTTGCTGCAACGGAAGTGCTTATTTTCAAGTGAGTGAAAAAAATGTGATACGCATGGTGTTTCGCACTTGAGCTATCTAGTTGTATTAAAAATTCGTTTCGTGCGTAGATTAGGGTGTTTAAATACCATACTTCCGGTCGGATTTACTTCGTCATATTCTAACTGCGTTGGAACCACGACTGGAGTTCGATCTTTTCCTGCTTTGTTGCTCTTGAAACGTGTTTCATCGTGCTTCCTACAGTAGGCTACTTTATTAAATCTTCGATTGACATTTGGTGTCTTTGCGTTATTGCTTTCGAATTGAGCCTAGTTACACTGCCATCTGTAGCATCGTGTTAGCCACCCATGTATATGTTCTCAATTTTCTTCACTTATGGCTACTTTGTCCATAGTAATACTTCGGTTAAACATTCAGTTTAGCAAAAGCCTGCTGAAATTTACGTTGGGTGTCCCTCTTCCATCCTGCCACGCTTCACAAACTTTTCTCTCCGTTAAAGATTGCCATTTAAATCGGTGAAAGAACATTCCAGCGCATATGGAGCTCACTCATTCAACCATCGCTTGGCTTTCAATGGTCCCCACCACCTCCTCCACCCCTGCGTACTGCACCACCACCGTCCCTATATACGCACCCTCTCTGGGTGTCTACCGAGACCCTCCCTATATTCTCTCTCTACTCCAGCTGGTCCTAATTCTCAAACGCGACTACGACGTAATCGTCCGTGAAGGAAAGTGAAACTTTGGGTACAGACTGGAGACAAAATTTTATTACAAAAATAATGGTGAAGTTGGTATCCGTTGAACGGTTAATCTTAATTTCGAAGTGTAAAGCGGTAAACAGCCGTGAAAGAAAGCTAAATATTAGGCAAATTGTAGGCATGTCTATTTATGCAAATATATCGTCAGTAATACTTGTGAAATGAACATTTTGACTTGTAAGATACCCACTTGGACTTATTATTGAGCACAATCTTTTTTATTCTGTAAGTCTTGACATAGCTTGTCACGGTGTACAGATCACTATTAACCTTGCCTTCTCTTACATGGAGTACTACAGTCCTGTGCGCTGTTCAATTTTCTCTTATTTACAAAAATAGTTGCAACTAAACCGTACACCTCACAATTTTTGGCTAGAAAAATATTGCTACATATTTGTATTTATGATTTCTGAAGGTTTAACTATGTTCTGTGCTTGATATATATTTCGTGCCAAATCACTGATAACGATGCATGTGTAAGAAAGTATATTGCGGCTGTATATTGCAAGACTCTTTAATTCGGTTGCTGCATGCACTGCCCCAGTTGTGTTAGCAGATACTCAGGCCCTTTTGTTGAAAAGGTTTGTTTTCTGTGAAATTTTGTCAGATACATGATAACCCCGGAAACGTCGCGCGCAATACCGTCCGGAATTATTTTTCCCTTGTGCAGCTCGGCCACATGATACATTTATGTAACAGTACTGCGTGTATTAAAGTTGAAAGGTAACACAGCGTATACCTGTAGCAGCACTGCTGCACCATTGTGCAATTGGGATGAGTGACAACCTGAAGCAATGTTACCTGGCTTCCTACTTTACCTTCCGACCCTCTGACATCTGCCTCCCTTGTGTGTAAGATCTGTCACTTGGTGACGGGGCTGCTATGGGTGTTCGCTAGTGAAAAGGCGCACAAACGTTGCAGCTTCCTCTATGGATCTGCACTGACGTCTGTTCACATCCTTCTCCTGAATTGAATTTTTTACGTGAAACTGATTTATTCCAGGTGAACGTTTGTGCTATGGATATTTACCGGCGGAAAGATGCAAATATTGCAGTTTTGGGAATGTGTTCTTACTAACGTCCGTTCTCCTCCCACACCTTCCTGCTTGCTTCAATATTTACATGTTTTTGTTACTTTGCAGAACGTTGCGTTTTGCATGCCAGCAGTTGCATAGAAAGATACAGACGTCGCAGCTTCCCATGCACACTGTTACCCACTTTCTTTCCATTCCTGTTATTGAATAGGTATCTATCACTGCAGCTTCATACCCGGCCACTAATATGATTTACTATGCCTATGTCTGTATTTAAAGCACCATTGTGTGCTTTGCTAAACGTTTCGTTTTGACGTTTGCGAAGGTATGGGTGGCGCTGGTAGCCGTCATGCATCTGGCATAGCGCCTCATACTTGCAGTTTGCAAGCCTAACAGAATTTTTTAATGCAGAATGTTAGTGCGTAGAAATTTTATGCATCTTTTACTTATACGAATAAGCTGTATTTACTTCGCCATTGGTATAATGTATGTAAACGCAGGCAGCAAAATTAACAATTGCGAAGTACAAAACTACCAACTAAGCTTGAACTTTTTTTCTTTAATAGCAGCCGCTGCACGAATCTGTCTGCAGTGATGAGGTGACTACTGCTGTCAGGCAAATGCTCTCACTGATTAGGGTAAAAAAAATCTTAGGTGTTTCTAGAGGTAAATGCTTGTATTACACGTGCCAAGTGTAATGTTTGTTTTGAAGTACGGACAGCGTAGGTACCGAACTCTACGGGCGCACCCCGCCAAATTTTACTACAACCTTGGCTCCATAGAGGAGCCGTGCGGTGTTGTTACTCGTCATCCCTACTTTCAGTCCTTCAATTCCGGTCATATTTGGTTTTCCTCACTTTAGTTTTCCATCATCCTATTTGACTGTTGGCCACGTTTCTCCTTCGATGGCCGACATTTTATTTTCCTGTTTTAATGAAATGTTTTTAGATTAAAATTTGTGCTTTGATCTACTAATTTTTCCACTCCTTATTTTACAAGCATCTAACACATAATGGCTTATGTTCGTTATTCTATATGTTGTTGAGGTTTACCCCGTAGGAGAAAAAGTAAAGTGTCGGAACCAGGTACTGCTGTATTTTAGTACTTCCCGACCTTGTTATTGCCGCCGACTGTTAGACATTTAGCAATTTTCCGCGATCGGGGGAGGACGGGCGTCGTTTATGTTGTTAACTGGAAAATAAAATTTTTAAACTCACGTAGTATATGAAACTGAAACTGAGATAATTTCCTGTACGGTCCGGTACCAATTGAACCACGGACCGGTACCGATCAGCGTCCGGGGGGGGGGGGGTTTGGACAACACAGCTTTATTTTGTAGAAATTTCCCACATAATGTCTACCATAATCTGCCAGAAACTAGTGGAAGCATAAAATCTACCAAGATGTCATCTCTTCACGAAAGAAACTGTGTGTTCTTCCCACCCTCTCGTATCTTCATTTAAGTTGATACTAACTGGCATTGCGTTAGACGTTTGCTTAATTAGATCACTAAAATTTCTTCTATAACGGCTACCCGTATAGACCTGCTTCATAAACGCTTGTTCTTGTGCTGAGAAGAGCCAGTATCTCTGGAAACCGACGTCAAAAATTGAATCTACGCATCGTTGGATGAGAATTTTGAACGGCGGTGTCGTGCTACGTGAGAACAGCAAACTATATTAAGTCGTAGGCCATTTTTTATTAGTTTTGTTCTTTGTACCTCAGCATGTCAACTGAAATTCTACAGATTGGTAATGGTGTTTCAATACGAATATTCCTCATTGTCGCGGGCCATGGTCTTGTGTTGTGGATACTTTTTTCGTAGCGTGCGTACCGTGCATTCCAATGAGTGTCGAGGCTTGACATGTTTGAAACTCTACACAGGTTTACTGGCTTCTACCCGTTGCTTCGAGTTTCAGGCATTTGCGTTTAATCGAATACCTGTGATACTTATAAGAACTCTGCCTTATTCCGTAAAATTGAATTTGCTGTGGGGTAAACACAATCGCGTGGCTTCTAACGCCTGCACCAGTCCACGATTCAGAGTGACGAAAGCAAAGCTCCTGTCTGCAGTTCCGGACCAATCGATACGAGTGGGTTTGGCTGCTACCCTGCTAACCTCTTCATCCATAATTTACTCTTGCTGTACACTAATGAATAACACTAGTTGAAACGTAAATATGATACACCATGAGATAAAGGCTTAATATTATTCTCGAGACATACTCCCACCAACTGGCTTTCACTGTTTTGTGCCAAAACTAGATTTGTATTCACATGAACAACTGGAAGCGCAGATGAGCAACTCTCTTGTGTTGGAATTCGTACATCATGGCATCCCGTTGTTCATATGAATGTACAGTGTGGCTCCGGCATTAGAGACATACATATTACTGACATGTGGCGACTCAGCGCTGATTGGTGTTTTATTAGCTTCGTTGTTTTAATTTTCTCCTTGGATGTCGACCTTGAACTTGAGAGCTCCCATGTACTCACGCTAATGAAATTCCTCTGTCGTGCTCGTGTTTTTACTACAACTCTGGCGACCTGATTTAGGTCTATTCTCATGAGTGCGCTCGGCCGCTTCCGAGCCTCGCCGGCGTTCACACGGTCTGCCCTAAGAACTTGGGGCTGTGGGAGAGTACGGTGCCGGTA
>LQNS02278094.1:2330904-2351012 GCA_001587735.2 Parhyale hawaiensis | reverse complement strand
TTCATTATGGTAGATCATGGTTGTGCAGCTAAAACCTTTATAGTTGTAATTGGGTATTTATGGTTGATATTATGGTCGAAGGTTGTGACATATCTCTACCATACTGCACCCCATAAATGGTTGAATATGGAGGATATATCGATAAACAACCAAAGTCTCGACCATAATCATAGTTGTTCTACTATAATCACAACCATAATTTCCGACTGGGAAAGAGAGCGTCTTTTATGGGGCCCGCTGCGAAGACAAGCTAGTTTACGTGGAAGTAAAGCATCTTGTACAGGGTCAAGATACGTTACGTAGATTCGGTCGGTTTACGTGGAAATAGAGCGTCTTTCACAAGGCCAAGGTTCTCTTTGTAGATAGGATCGGCTTTCGCAGAAATGAAGCATTTCGCAAGGGGTCAAGATTTGTTACGTAGATATACGATGGGTGTACGTCGAAATAAAGCATCTCGCACAGGACCCCTTGGCTCGTTACGCTGAGAGTCTGTTCATAATCGCACTCCACTCGCAGTTCACGGCCACTTCTCGGACCCTTGGCCGCCATCGCCGGTTTAAGAGTGCTGGACGTTGTAGGCCTGCGCTCGAAACGGACATCGGACCTCACCGCTGCTGCTGCTGCATGCTGCTGTCGCCCCGCTGTCTTGTGCTGATGCTGCAATTTTATCTAGTTTATGGAGGTGAGTTTCTGTTTTCCGTACTGATGGCGGATGAGCAGTTTTGTGGTGAACACATTTTCTTTTTCTAGAAATAGGTTGATTCACGCCCTTAGATTAAAAGTCCTATTTTTCTTCATGGTTGCACTAGTGTTTGTAATAATTTTTGGTCTGCAAAGCCTAATAATTTTTAGGTAGATCAGTGTTCTGAAAATACAAAATGTTGTGAGTTGAGCGTTTTTGCAGTGCTGCGTTTTAATTAACCCGTTAGCACCCATGAACCTATTTTTTAGGACCAGCTTGATGATCGATTTTCGTAGGAATAGCACTATTTGAACGTGAACTCTGAGGTTCACCTTTCCGGCCTGTACCAAGCATGCATGCACTGTGTGTTTTTTGGATATTTTTTTCTTATAAAGCTCTTCAATCCGTCAACGCTCACAGGGGCTGTTTGGTCGTATTTCAATTAGTATCATTCTCCAGAAAGTTAGTTTTAATTTTGATGCTATAGGGTTAATGCAGGCAACGTTGTGCTTATTTGAACAGTTTTCTGGCCTTGCGTTTTTAGTGCATTACACACAATGTGCAGGTAATGAGCACGTTTATGCATGGTCATGAGTTTTTAATGCTCTGTGTTTCTTAATGCAGTTTTTTAATTCTTTAGTGTATAGGAAGCGGTGACATTTTGCTTCTGCAGTATGCAGGTCTATTGAGTTTCATGTGTTGGAGTGGTATATAAGGTGATTTTGAAGTGTTACAATAAACATATAAACACAGAACATTACATCGGGATTTGAATCTGCCCATAAGCATAGAATGTGTTTATCGAATTGCTCAATATCACTTTTAAAGTTTAAAATAACGTTTCGGGTTTTTACGCTAGAAGCCAGATTTTGTCAGGGAACGAGTTGTGCGAAAGACATAGAAAGGGTAAAAATTTTCCCCCGATTATTTATTACACAAACAGCATTGAAATCATAAGTTTGTTCGTACTGATTTTTCCTAGACATCAATAAAATCACTTTTCGCAGAATATGTTTTTACCTAATTGACGCTAAACGTTCATTTTAATTTAAAAATTATTGCATTACTGCTATACTTCACGTGCACTACCAACATACGTATTTGGTATCGGTGTCGTATATTTAAACATGTACAGTATTTACTGAGTAGTTCTGTATTGCTGAGTGGTAGCCAGCTAGCATGGCTTCTTTCTTTATCTATATCTGCATCCCGTCGCTGCTGGCTTTGCGTCAGGGGTTTACCTTCGCTGGAGGAATTAATGTCTACACATGCAGCATTTTACCTGCATTTGATGCGATAGCGAGGCCCGAAAGTTGGAGGGTTTCAGGGAATCGCCGCCATGGGAGGTATATAGGGTGAGTTTAGTTAGAGTCGCCCATCATATGGTGGGAGTATTTGCAACTTTACCCTCGTTTTGGCCTTTTGGACGCTCTTTCTATCGTGTCCACTTTTCTTCCGTCCATTTTAATACTTCTACCAAGAATGCTTTAATCTGTGCTTCCTCTTTTTTCTCCGACTTGCTGTATACATACCAATGCGGAGCAATTTGCTCCAGTATGGAACACTCTCCATGACTTTCCCATCTCAGAAAATATTTCTATATGTATATACCCTTTTTCTTCTTGCTTTCCTCAGGTGCGTACCTCTTGTGTCTAGGGATCTAATTCAGCTAACGTATAATTAATCAAATAATCTAAGGGTGTCGCAAAAATGGTACTGATATCTTTTCACTGCTGCAGTATCGTGAATATACACTCGTGAAGTGATATGAAGAACGGCACATGGACCTTCTCCGAAAACCATTAAGGTTCTCCAGTTAGTATAGGACGATTAAGTACGTTGGATGGGTACATAGATACACACCTTGCTACGGGTTATGGATACGATATAAAAATAATTACATAGATATTATTACACACGTACGTACGTGCTGTGCTATGAAAAATAATTGAGAAACAGTACTCGTGTGGGGGTATTGCTGTGTTATTTTTGTATATTATATCTGACGAGGATCTCATTGCTTGGATTGCGTCTTATGACGTGGGCGTGGTGGTAAAGCTGGGAAAATAATAATAATTTGCCGTACGTTGGACTGTTGCCTTTCTTGAGTTAGCATCTTATATCTTGATGGGGAACGTTATATCGAAAATAAATATTGCGCACTCGTTAATAGACTTCATAGTACGAGTACATTTTTGCTATTGTGTTACTGACACTCCGCAATGGTTACACTTGGGCTAGATGAGGAATATAATAATTAGCAATGATAATGTACTGCAAATAAGGCTGCAGCAATGGTGTTATGCCAGTCGCGCACCGTACACAAACGGGATCCCGCTGCCGCTAGTCGATCGTAGTTCGCAGATGCGCGGCCTCCATGCGTACTGGAAAATGAGCGCTGCCTGCATCGGAAGAGCCGATTACGATGTAGCGGTGCCGTGACTTTATCAGGAGATGATGAAGAAGCTTCCATAGAGTCAGCTGTGATGGTGGGAAGGTCGTGGCCTGCAGATACCCACTCATGATCCCTCGCCGCCAAATAAGCCACCTTCTTCCTGCCGGGTCACCGCAGCCTCCGCTCCTCAGGGCAATAAGAAACGAACCTTCCACCCCGCTCGTCGTTACGACTTCTCCTGTTCCTGCCCTACCTGGTGATCAGCTTGGCCTATTGCCTGTGTTTTGCTGCCACTCCGAGGCCCCTCCGACTTCTTCTGAGGATCCTCGCTAGCTCCAGTCGTACTCATTATTATGTGAAGGAAACGCTCTTAATTTGTTTCTTGGGCTTATGTCTACATTTTGTGGGCACTTCGGAATGTGTGCGGTACGTAAGGAAAAGCCGTGAACGTTTCCTTAGTTAGTTCTGCTCTTTGCTATGCAATGTGCTAGTGGTAGGCCATGCATAGTTGGTGTGTGAAATAGTAGTATTTTCAGATGACAGCTGCTATCGAAGTATGTTCAATAGCCATTACTGCATCGTCTTGACATGTGGCGTCCGTATTTAAATTTTCATACTTGTCCACGTTCTGAAGAAGTACGGTCTTAAAGTAACTTTGTGCTTTTAAAGTAATTTGTATTTATCTCTAATAACGACGTCGAAGTTATATAGCTTTGTGTTTCTAATCAATTTTTTGCGTTTATCTTTTGGGCAAGGAAGCCTTCATCTTCTCGGCAGAATCCTACTATAGTAGCCCGACCTGTAGCAGTAACATTTCCCTGTGTTGACAGCAAATGCAAATATTGCAGCTGTCTTGCGGAACCATGATTTTGCGTTCCGTATGAGTCAACGAAGCGCTTCTCTGCAACAGCAGCAAGAGAAAGAAGAGGCTGAAGAGGAAACCGCCGCCATTGGGGAGGGTGACGGTGTGCGAGGGTATGCAGGCTTGACCTTCTGACCTGCGACCCAGGGATCAGCAGCCCCCTTTCTCTTGTTCTTGTAAGTGGAGGAAGCCGATGGGAGGAGCGAGCGTTCTTCTGTGTTGTGCCCGGCCGTGGGCGGGCGAAGGATTTCCTTGCTAAGGATCTTTGATGTAGCCATAGTGATGTCAAGCCGGGGCCTCCTGGGACCTTAGGTTGGCGCGACCAATCTTCCTCATTGGGAGGAATATCGTGTCGTGATGATTTGTGATTATGACATCCTGTCAATATTTGATGCCTTTGCAGATGTCCATCACTCGACGTGATGTTCTTTGCCCGTATATGCATGATTGCCTTCATGACGCTGGGCATTCATGCCATTGCAGGGACAAGACGTTCATCTGTCTTTTTCTCCTTGATCGCCGCATTTTTTATTCTGCTTCGTGGATAGTGCAAATGCGTTCCTTCTTGTTTGCTATATCTTTTTATGCTATATATCTTTGCGGATAGTGCAAATGCCAATCAATCTGGTAGCCTGAACTGAATTTCCGTATTTCTGGCTGTGTGCTGGATGTCACTTCAGTAGGTATTTCGGTATATTTATGTTTTATAGCCGTTAGGTTTCCATAGTAGATTATTCTGCCTGGTATGAAGTCATCGTTGCTGTGTTTGGGGCCCTTATAATATCACCGCGCCAGGGACATCAGGTCGCAAAAAGAACAGGTGAAATAGAAAACGTGTATCCCAATCTAGCTGATGAACGGCCTCATAAGATTTAGATAGGCTTCCTTGAAGAACTAGCCGCCACTGCCCAATGGGCAAGTTTAAGGTTGGACATGTTTTATTGTTCGTATTGGGTTGATGTATTCTGCTATACGCGCACCTACCCTGCACATGGCGTCATAGGTTTTTCGTATCATCCTATTGTTTGTATTATACATGTTCCTACCAGACACATTATATTGTAGATTTTCATCATGTCCTGTTATTCGCGTATCGCCCTTAAGCTGTGCGTCGTGGGTTTTCATCAGATTCTTTATTTCTTACTTCTACCATGTACATGTTCGTACATTAAATCGTGCAGTTCATCATGCCCTGTTATTCGCTTACTTAAGTCCGCATTACATCGCAATCTCGTAATCTTGTCCTGCTGCTCATATATCTACTATGAATCCCACGTATTGCACAACGATAGTTGATAATTTCTCTGAAGGCCAATATGTTAACTTACCTACTGCAGTAATGACTGATTCCTTAATAACGATATTGTTATTATTTCGTCGTATACTTCGTCACCTGTTATATCTGCACGTCGCGCAACATATTTTTATCATTTCCTCCTCTTATCGGCGACTTACAAGCAACAATAAGTGGCATTGGTCCCCTCCGACGAAGCACCGCCCCGGGTCTCACCCTAATTCGCCCCATCCTGCGTTCAGCATCTGCAGGATCGCAGCAGCCAGAGGGCGGGCGGGTCGTCCCTATACACGTCTGCCAGGCCAGGGATCTCTCCAGCATCCTTCGCTCCGACCTGCCATACCGCATCCCGCTGCCGCTCCAACCGGACCCGGTCCTGCCTCCCGTGTCGTGTGTTCCCTAGCCGCCGCTGTGTCGCTTCTTGCTCTCGTCTGCAGTTCGGAGGCTGTTTGTGTATTGCCAGACCGTTTAGATCTGATGAGGGTGGTGGATAGGCTGCTTTGTACTCTGTTCAGAGTTGATAGAGGGTGATGTATAAGTTTGATTTTGCCATTTTAAGAGCCAACCTGAGAGTTTCGTTTTGTACTTAGATGCCAATGTGAGGGTGATGCGTTTCAGAATTGGTTTCACGCATGCAGAGCGAACCTACCTATGACCCGACTGTTTTGTCATAATCAGGTTTTGCTATTCGCAAACCAACCCAGAAGTAGTTATTTGCGTTTCGATTCTATTAAAATCTCATGCGAGGAGGAGGGTGATGTCTGGCTATTATGGTGCTTTTTTGGAAGCCAGTAGATGTAACCCTACACTAACTAAAAGTATACTCCATATAAAAAAATGTGACAGTGAAACTTTGTAATTGGATCTATTGAGACGCATTCCATTTATTGTCCCGTCGTGAAACTCAGCGTATATAACAATACTGACAGCATTACTGATAATACTTCCTGTTAAATCCTGTTCTACACAACGAGACCGTTTGGTCATATTTTAAGTTGCACTGTTCCTCCAAAAGTAATTATCAAGTGGGTCGTTGAAATGGTTAGCGTTGATTGCAATAGTTTCAATTTAATTGCTCATCAGTAGCGGGGCGCTGAAGAGTTGGTCTCTTTGTTCAACATAGTTTTCGTCGGTGTACATGTGAAGAGATTACTTTATATTTTATGATATCTATGCTACATCAAATTGACATCGCTGCAATACACATGCATGGTGCGCCGGTTTTTGTGACTGGATGGATACCTGCTTCTTATATCCCTGCCTAAAAATATTGCCTTTTTGTTTTTGTAGTTGTTTTTGAAAGTGAATACAAACAAACTTGTCAGCGAGATTGGAAAGTCTTCGTTATTAATGACTTCAAGAAAATAATCACCCTGGATTGCTCTCCGATCACTTCGTCTGCGCTTGTGAGTGTGACTCTGTTTTCCCATGTATCCCCACTTTTATATATTATTACTTCATGAAGTACCCAGTCTGAAAATTTTACGTAGACATCCCATCTTGTCCGATACGGTACTGTCGTGTGTATATGTACCGACCTTTTGCCGTAAATTTTCGGATTTCGTGTATTTCATTGCAAGCTAATTCAGTAGAGTGGATTGGCTGATGGAAACGTGATAAATGTATTATTCCTGTTTTTAGTGTTATATATATCCATGTTCTGTTTCGTCAGTATAGTTTGTGTGCCATTACTAACTTGAAGAAATTCCTTGTATAGGATATGTAGAGAGATTTTATTTTTCGTCCAACCCCATGACCAATAAGGGGAAGCATTGCGAAATCAACAATACAGATTAAAAACTTTCAGTTTTTTTCGAAATTTCCCGAGGAAAGTGGAACGCGGCCCTTGACGTAAAAACTATTGATTTTGCATGGATTATCCAAATAGTTGTTCATAGACCTTTCATTTTTTATTTTTCATTTGCTTAGATGTGGCAGAGTTAGGTGATATGGTTTGTTTTGTTCGCCTTTATTCTAGTGAGTGGTTGGCTTCAAATCACGTGTATTTATGTCAGCGTCGTTTCGTACCTTAAATGAAATTAGTTTTATTTATTTTGGAACTACGTTCTGATTGTGGTCTGCGGTCTACAATGATCAGTAGCGTTCATATGCTCCCACTTTTTTTCAAAAGAGACTATCTACTGCACCGTGCCCGCAAAGAACGCATTTATTTCAACCATTTTTTTTTACTGTGGATCATTATGCGCAACGTTCCAAATGGTTTCTTCCTACGAGAAATGCAAGATTAAATCCTTGTTTTATCCTTTATATATATATATATATATATATATATATATATATATATATATATATATATAATGCCTAAATTAAACATCACTTTTGGTAGGAAGAGCGTTCACCTATGCCTACAGACTGTGCGTTTAGGTCAAACATTGAAACTTATAACGACAAACCAGAATTTATATTCCCTGCACTGTAATAAAACAAGGCCTAACTCTAGCGGAGGAAATTCCATAAAGATTACCAGCAAGCCGCGAATTTTTGGTTTATTGGAGAAATGCCGTATTTTCTCTTTGGCCTGCGACTGTACCTACGCTTCCTTCGCGTAGTATCAGATGACAGTTGCCCATAAGGTGCTATTTTGCTCTATATACTTAGTTGGATCTCGTTTGCAATTTAATTTGTTTCTTTTGCAAATAAATATAGTTGATGTTGACCTTACGATTTAGGTGGGGTATCTTTAAACTGCGTTATAAAGAACAAAACTTGTAAACGAAATGAAAATTGAAAAGCATGGTAGAAGAAATGTTGTTTAATATTCATTTAACGGAGCAATATCTTTTTCTGAGAAAGTTTGTTTCAGAACCCAGCTTTTTATTCAACCTGAATAAGTTGTGACTACAACACTCACCAGATACTTCATTATTGTACGTAACTATAATTTTGCCTCAATCAACAACAAATTCGTTAATGTATCAATTAATATTAAATAGCTTGAACACATCAGCATACAACAACATTTGCTTTATATATAAATACAGCTCCTATGCATAAGCAGTTGACAGCGCAGTCGGTATAGAGATCCTGACTTCGCATCCGCTATGCCGAGGGTTCCGAGTCCTTGACCCAACCCTCTTTTTTCACGACTACTGGAAAAGTTACTGGATTCCGCAAATCTTAAGGGCTTCTGTTGCTATTATTGTGCTGCCATCATTCCCCGTAAGATTTATGGAATTTTGTTTACTGTGTGAAGCATAGTTTTGTTGAACACGTTAACTGTAGAGTTAACAGTCGGTCTTGTGGGATCAATAGAACTAAGATCCTCAGCTGCGACCATTGAGCATTTGACTACCCGGGACGAGTTATATTGATCTCCACAGCCAAATATTTCCGTCGTATACAGTATGCTGGTTCCGCGTCTTCTAATGTAATGCCTCCGTAAAAAAAATTGAATATGTACCGAAGACGCACCATTTACGGCTTATAAACCATATTTCTGTATCTAGGCTATTGTTGCTTCTCCTTATCATGGCATATTTGTATCGAAGACGTACGTATATGAGCCCTGTTAAACTGGAGCATTTTGTATCTATGTCCTTGGCCGTTGCTGAGTCTCTCCATCAATGAAATGTGTGCCAAAGACGCAAGTAATTAAACCCTACCAGAACATTGTATTTCTATAACCGTGGCTGTTTATGCGTCGCTCTATCACTGGAATGTATAGCTACGGAAGACGTGCGTAATTAGGCCGTAAAGACACCATTCCCCCATTAGGGGGAAGTTAGGCTGTTGGAGTGTGAGCCTTGAAGAGGATAGCAAGGGGACAGGCTGGCAGGCAGCAAATAGAGAGTGTGAGAAATTCTGCATCTGGCATGTCTGCTCTTCTTCTCTCCGTCCGTCCGAGGGCTCTCGTGCTCTCGCTCCCTCATGGAGCATCCCTCTCTCTGTCGCCCCTTCTCACCATCTCCCAAACGCTGTCGTTTGTTGTCCCATTTAAAATCCGCACTTTCTAGCCCAGTGCTGCGGAAATGGCATTCAAAAGTAGAATATTCGCTGAGAAAGCGAAGTCAAAATCAAATTGGCTTCATAGCTATGCGTTTTGCTTGATGTCTTCTTGATGGTGCCCATTGCTTGGTGGTGAAGTTTACCTGCATGGGCCAGTCTACTATCTATTGATTACAGTCCATTGCAATGGTACGAAAGCGAGGCCGTATAGCCGACAGCGTGAGATTCCATGTGTGTGTCCTTGCCTTGCATGCAATGTCTGTACGGGAGGCTCAATACCTTTCAAGCTGTTATCGTGTCAAGTTGTGCTGTGCTCTTGGCAGTGGGTTTCCCAGTTTCCCTAAGAACTATAGTTTTTTTGTTTGTTTTTCATACATTTGAAGCGTTCGACCAAAACTTGATTTCTCGTAGTAAGTGCAATGTTTGAATAAGAGTAAACACTGTCACATGGGGTTAATGTAACCCTTCTGGTCCCTACACTTGATTTAAAAATGGATTTACCTATATTTTTCTAAAGATAGGTATATTCCTGTATTGGTGATTGAGGTCCGAGTAAATGCTTCATCATCACAACGATTAAGTTTAAGTGAATTTTCTACTCATTTATAGTATTATTTCTTCTTCCTCTCCACACTTGCCGATGTGTAAGTTACCACAACTCTCGGCGCGGTGGCTTCTGACCCGGTGAAGAAGGCTCCCCTAGCCAAGAGGGATGTCGAGACATAGCAGTGGAGAACATAGGGTTGTGAGGATAATACGGAGGCATTCAATTCCGTCTTGCTTTATTGAGCATTGCAGTTTTATCTATCAATGTCAGTTTGTGTAATGTATTATGCAGCTATACGCTTTTGTGAACGTTAGCCTTCTTAGCTACGCGCCTTCTTTTCATCTTGAAAAATATATACTTCAGTATATGACTGTCACCGACGTAATAGGTTCAGTGGTGCACTTCATCCAGCGGTTGCAATTGTTCATAAGTAAAAGTGCGATTATTGTCATATGCTTGTTCTTGTTACAACATCAGCAAGAAATCCATCGCCTTCGTTTCTTATAGAGAATTACATCAACACGAGCATATAGGATTTAGGGTAAGTCAGGCTTTGAGAATAACCTCTAGTGACAATACCTATTTAGTCCCTCTGACCTACGTACCGTACGCAGGGTGGAGATGTTATGACAGGCCTGTCTGGCCTGCCTGCTCTCAGTACTCCAGTTTCGAGCTATCAGGAGCAAGCGTCCCAGTCACAACCACCCCACCATCACTCCAGCAACGGCAACACCAACAACCCTTCCCATCACCAGCACCTGGAACAGCAGCACAATTCCGGGCCTCCGAACCCCAATACCCCTCAGCCACAGAATCCCCCCGTGTCCCATCACCTGGGTGCTCCTCTGGGCCACCGACCCGTAGATCTTTCCCAAGCGCCTTCCCCGAGACCTCCTCACCATCAACAGCAGCCTCCTCCACCTTCCCATCACCCTCACTATCACCACCTGGCTGCTCCCCAGCAGCAGCAGCATCCTCCACCTCCTCCTTCTCTTCACCATCAGGGAGACTCCAGTAGTCNAGCAGCCTCCTCCACCTTCCCATCACCCTCACTATCACCACCTGGCTGCTCCCCAGCAGCAGCAGCATCCTCCACCTCCTCCTTCTCTTCACCATCAGGGAGACTCCAGTAGTCGACATCACCTACACCAGCAGCAGCCCCAGCACACGCTGCTAAAGTCAGGTAAGCTTCATCTCTATTCCTTATGCGCGTTCGGAAACCAGTGGGTCTTGGCTCCTTAATGTTCCTCGGCAGTTTGTTCTCCCATCGTATCCTATCATCTTTCGTGCCCAAGCAAAAGTTAAGGCGTATTGTAATTGCCAGGTCAATTCCTTTCGGCCTTCTTATCGTACGGTGCAACTTTGCTACCTCTGGTGGTCGATAAGTTTCCGCCCTTTAGCTAGAATATCGCTGTATATGTGCTTTCATGCCTCTTCACGTTAAGAAATTGAAATGACAAAAAATGCCGAAGTAGCTGTATAAATATAACTCATATGTTGCCTCGCGCGACTGGAACGTTATTTTTGCGATCCCAGTTACTGCGAAGTCACTCTGATTTAGAATCATATAGTTAAATCTATTATTCAAAAATGAATAGTACCTCAGAATAGTTATGTGCTGAAATTCATTTTGCACCTCTGTCATAATTCTATCGATTCGAAATTGTACGTACAAAAATATTTTACGAGCTAATCACATTTTGGATGTATTTAACTGTTCGCCGCCTTGTCTGATTCATTCTACTAGTTCACTGACTAGCGTGTGTATTTTAGCATTGAGTTTAAGTTGTTTAGAATTTATATATGTAAACTATGTTTACTTATGTCAATGATATTTTGTTTTTCCTGCTGCTCAGAAGAATCATGGTAAGTAGCAGTTTCTACGCTCTTCTCTCGTATGGCTGCACTGCCCACGAATGACGCTCTCATTTTGAAACCCAAATTTTTTGTGTTTCTATAGTTTCGGTTGAAATATTCAAAAGCTGGTCACGCGTTCCAGTACTCGTTGCTGAAGTAATTGTTAGCTCTTGGTGGCCCACCATTTTCAGGTAAGTTTATCACAACTGAAACTCAGCTTATAATTTGTGAGATTCAATTAATCAAAACCGAAATTTTCTTTGTCACTATAGTGACTAACTAAGCTTCCTTCAAATATTGTTCAAGTGAATGTCGTTTTTCACAATTTGAGTTTCACTACTGACCCATTGAATATCAGTGGTTAACCTGGAATCCGTACAGATTAGGCGTTATCTTAGTGGCGAATGTCAACTCAGAGTAGAAACCTACGGCCGTTTTCCGCAGTTTCGAGTTCATACCTACTAAACTATAGGTGCAGTACCACGAGTCTTCTTGTTTTATCCGTAGCTCTAGCTTCGGCCTTACAATGAAGTAGTCGAACGTGTCGCGTCCCATGTGTTGAGACATTTACTATATTACTACAGGATACTCAGCAGTGACTCCACTCCTTCTGCCACATTTTCCATGTTTGTGTCGTTATTTTGGTTGTTCTCCTTAGTTTTCAGCTCTACAACTGCCGTCTAGCATGAGTTTTGTTTGCATACTGCATTACCATTCACCTACCTATCCTGTGTGATTTATTTGGTGTCTTTTGCTTCGCCGAAAATGAGTTCCAGAGCATTTTCTCGCTCGGTAGCCTACACATTTACGTTTACCTTTGCCAGGTCACGATTCCAATACCTAAGGGTAAGAAATGAAGGTAAGCCTACCATCGAGCATCTGTGTGCAAGTATAGCTTGGTGTCAGTATTGTAGACACATACAGATGACTTACTCCTCCCCCCCCCTTTGCCACTCGTATATCCTTAAATTTGCGAGAGCGTACATATATTGCGGCAGCATCCTGGTCTCTTTTTCTCATTATGTAACAGTGTCTGGCACTGTACACTGAATCGTATCACGCCAAAACCAGAGCTTCTTTTGAACTCACGGCATCTGTGTGACGTGCGACTGCTTTGCCAACATAGCAAAAGTAGTGTTTTCGTACACCATGCAGTGCCGCGTCACTTGCCATCGCAATAATGCAATTCTTCCACCGCAATCGCCAAACTGAACCCCTTGGTCTAGTTCACTGTTATATTGGCTGCCAAAACACAATTTTGGCGGACGGGCGACAGGGCTATCGATATAATTTTCTTGGAGAGATACTGCCCCATGAAGGCACGTGCCGACCTGTAGTAGCCTCGTGGTCGCGCGCCAGCTATCAGGGTTATCTCCTTATCTGAATGTCAGGTGCTCATCGCTCGAGTGTTTTGTCAATGCTACTCTGGAGCTTCTGTATCGGCGGCAGACATATTGGACAACTGTTATTACTGAAATTTTCTGCCTTGGTGTACTATTTACTGAAATAGCGGACGTTGATCCAGGTTCTCCGGAATCCAGGGCTGTAGAGGTGGAGCCCTATGGACTCTCGAGGCTTGTGGGTGCGTTTGGGTGCTCGTTCGTTAGTCCTATGAGGGTCGGCGTCTGAATCAAAGTAGTGGTTTGGCTATGTTAATAATCTAATTTTGTTAACGTGCCTGTGTTATAGACTCGGTGGGTTTTAGATTCCTGTAGTCTTGAGATGGAGAGGAACTTTCTCTCTTCTTGCTCCGCAACATTTGTAGAAACAACAGTCTCACAGCTTGTCAAGGAAATAAGAAAATGCCGGTGGCACTATATTTACCCTTATGATTTTAGTATCTATGAGTTTATCCATATTGTTGTGGGTAGGGTTTGAATAATTTGGTAATACAGTTCTATTAGCTGTGAGAGAACTTGTTCCGCTGGTTACATATTTGTGGGCATTGTTCATGTATATTTTTTTTATGATGCTGAACTGATGGATTTATACTCGCTGTCTTGGGGCTGAGTTGGTTTAGTTCCGAAGTTGTGGCAAATTTTTTTCGCCAATAGCTCATTATTCGGCATCGTTTGTAATTGAATTATATATATTTTGGAAAGTTTAATCTCAAANGCAGCCTCCTCCACCTTCCCATCACCCTCACTATCACCACCTGGCTGCTCCCCAGCAGCAGCAGCATCCTCCACCTCCTCCTTCTCTTCACCATCAGGGAGACTCCAGTAGTCGACATCACCTACATCAACAGCAGCCCCAGCACACGCTGCTAAAGTCAGGTAAGCTTCATCTGTAGTCCTCATGCGCATTCTGAAACCAGTGGGTCTTGGTTCCCGGGCAAAATTTATTCTCCCATCGTATCCTATCATCGTTCGTGCCCAAGCTACAGTTAAGGCGTATTGTAATTGCCGGGTCTATTCCTTTCTGCCTGCTTATCATACGGTGCAACTTTGCTACTTCTGGTGATCGATAAGTTTCCACCCTTTAGCTAGAATATCGCTATGTATATGCTCTCAAATAATGCCGAAGTAGCTATATAAATATAACTCATATGTTGCCTCGCGCGGCTGGAACGTTATTTTTGAAATCCCAGTTACTGCGAAGTCACTCTGATTTAGAATCATATAGTTAAATCAGATTCAAAAAATGAATAGTGCCTAAAAATGGTTATGGATTGAAATTCATTTTGCACCTCTGCCATAATTCTATCGATTCGAAATTGGACGTACAATATATTTTACGAGCTAATCACATTTTGGATGTACATATTTAACTGTTCTCCGCCTTGTCTGATTCATTCTACTAGTTTATTGACTAGCGTGTGTATTTTAGCATTGAGTTTATGTTGTTTAGAATTTATATATGTAAACTATGTTTACTTTAGTCAATGATATTTTGTTTTTCCTGCTGCTCAGAAGAATCATGGTAAGTAGCAGTTTCTACGCTCTTCTCTCGTATGGCTGGGGAATTCGTACAGATTAGGCGTTATCTTAATGGCGAATGTCAACTCAGAGTAGAAACCTTCGGAGGAATACTCGTAGTTTTCATCCGTTTCGAGTACACACCTACTAAACTATAGGTGCAGTACCACGAGTCTTCTTGTTTTATCCGTATCTCTAGCTTCGGCCTTAAAATAAAGTAGTCGAACGTGTCGCGTCCCATTTGTTAAGACGTTTACTATATTACTGCGGGATACTCAGCAGTGATTGCACTTCTTCTGCCACATTTTCCATGTTTGTGTTGTTATTTTCGTTCACCTTAGTTTTCAGCTCTACAACTGCCCTCTAGCATGAGTTTTGTTTGCATACTGCATTGCCATTCACCTACCTATCCTGTGTGATTTATTTGGTGTCTTTGCTTCGATGAAAATGAGTTCCAGAGCATTTTTTCGCTCGGTAGCCTACACATTTACGTTTACCTTTGCCAGGTCACGATTCCAATACCTGAAGGTAAGAAATGACGGTAAGCCTACCATCGAGTATCTGTGTGCAAGTATAGCTTGGTGTTAGTATTGTAGACACGTACAGATGACTCACTCCCCCCCCCCCCCGTTACCACATTTGTCACTCGTATATCCTTAAATTTACGAGAGCCTACATATATTGCGGCAGCATCCTGGTCTCTCTTTCTCATTATGTAACAGTGCCTGGCACTGTACACTGAATCGTATCACGCCATAACCAGAGCTTCTTTTGGAACTCACGGCGTCTGGGTGACGTGCGACTGCGGTACCAGCTTAGCAAAAGTAGTGTTTCTGTACACCATGCAGCGCCGCGTCACTTGCCATCGCAATAATGCAACTCTTCCACCGGAATCGCCAAGCTGAACTCCTTGGTCTAGTTCACTGTTATATTGGCTGCTAAAACACAATTTTGGGGGACGGGCGACAGGGCTATCGATATAATTTTCTTGGAGAGATACTGCCCCATATGGAGGCACGTGCCGACCTGTAGTAGCCTCGTGGTCGCGCGCCAGCTATCAGGGTTATCTCCTTATCTTGAATGTCAGGTGCTCATCGCTCGAGTGTTTTGTCAATGCTACTCTAGAGCTTCTGTATCGGCGGCAGACATATTATTGGACAACTGTTATTACTGAAATTTTCTGCCTTGGTGTTCTATTTACTGAAATAGCGGACGACTATCCAGGGTCTCCGGAAGCCAGGGCTGTAGAGGTGGAGCCCTATGGACTCCGAGGCGTGTGGGTGCGTCTGGTCGCTCGTTCGATCGTTAGTCCTATGAGGGTCATCGTCTGAATCAAAGAAGTGGTTTGCCTATGTCAATAATCTAATTTTGTTAACGTGTCGGTGTCGTAGACTCGGTGGGTTTTAGATTCGTGTAGTATTGAGATGGAGTGGAACTTTCTCTCTTCTTATTCCGCAACCTTTGTAGAAACAACAGTCTCATAGCTTGTCAAGGAAATAAGAAAATGCCGGTGGCACTATATTTACCCTTATGATTTTAGTATCTATGAGTTTATCCATATTGTTGTGGGTAGAGTTTGAATAATTTGGTAATACAGTACTATTAGCTATGAAAAAACTCGTTCCACTGGTTACATATTTGTGGGCATTGTTCATGTATATTTTGTTTTATGTTGCTGAACTAATGGATTTATACTCGCTCAGAACCCCGACTCAACCAAATCAAGGCTTCAACACCGTTTAAAAAAAGCGGTTATCGAGTAATAAGCCGTAGCAAACATTAACTTAATATATATAAAACCTTTCAAATTAGAGTTTTAGCTTTGGGTGTAAGTTACTGCTTCACCTAAAGTTTTTTTTGGGCAATACAGCTTTTTTTTAGCAGTAAGTTTTGTTTTTGCTTGATTTTTTCAATTAAGTTATATAACTGAGGTAAATATGGGGTAATTTTCATTTCAGCATCGGCCCTAGGAGGAGGCAAAACGCATACAATACCTAGTTTGGTGATTGAAACCAAGATCTAAACTGATTTGTCATTTGTCGTTGTAAATTATTTAATGCCATACTGGCTGTTGATTTTTTTTGTATAAGCGGTGAGGAGAGTATTGTGCAATGTATTTTACTAGAACTGAAAAATTATTTGTGTCATTTTTTTTCTTTTTTGTATAAATACATTGGTCATTTCATGGTCTCGTCGTCCACCGGCCGACCGCTCTGTATTTGTCTATCTTTGGAAATAAAAAAACATTGCGTCTTCAATGTATTTATTTATATAATTATTTTACTTTCTTTACGGCGCGCGAGATCTCGCCAGTCTCATCTGGGCTTCCACGAAGTAGCGTGTTTAGCCCACTTCTGTTCATAATTTGCATCAATGATCTTGATCTTAATATACGCAACAAAATCCCTAAATCTTCAGACGACAATAAACTGTGTCATCCTGCCGTGTTGGACAAGATAGAATCAACCTCTAACAACACCTTGACCGCCTCATGGAGCGGTCCGAAACGTGGCATATTAGCTTTAATGTCGACAAATGTTGAGTAATACACGTAGGACCAAAGAACCCCACAGCCCGATTAGAAATAGACGGTTTCGAATTTGCAGCTGTCCCCCAACAACGTGACTTGGAAATAACTATCAACACAGCAAGTTGATAAAAGTGTCCAAATTGCAAGCAGAGTCCTGGGATCCATTACCAGTAATTTTGAGTACAAATCTAAAGATATATATAATCGTTCCTTTGTAGGAAGCAATTGTCGCTACGTCAGTACAATGTTATCGATAAAATGGAAGAATCCTACGCAGAGCATCAAGATTGATACCCCAGCTACGAAACGAGTTATTCGAGTGTCCCCTACAGGAAATACGACACGTTTATCTCGAGGGAAGACAACTCAGGGGCCGAGTAATAGGAACATTCAGGTACCTGAATATCATCAGCGACGTGTCGACTCTGCGGGACTTTTTGACACAGACACTGATGATCGCATCCAAAACGTAACGGCCGAAAGCTCAAACGTTAAGATCGAAGAACTACTCTAGGCCAGCAGCTTTTCCCGTAGTTCATAGTAAACGTTTGGAATAGACTGCCCTCTGAAGTTGTCTGTGCAGAGACAGTCAATGCGTTTTAAAAACCATCTTCACCTTCATTGGAGCAACACTCTCCACAGCTACAAACTACGACAGAAGTTAAGAATTCTCTACAGCTGAAGCTTCATAAGCCACCGTAATCCATTATCTTTCATGCCCCAACTAACTTAACGTGTTCGAGCTCCACAGATCTGCAGCAATTAATCGTGCTTGCACGATCATCTTCTTGGTTTAGTTTATTTTCTTCTTCTTTTCTTCCTCAGATACCTAAATGATTCCGACATACTTGCAGTACATTATAGAGGGCCGGGACGTAAGTCCCGGCTGCTCTCTGGGAATGGGCCTGTTATTCCTTTACTGCCAGCCCTCTAATCTAAAAAATAGACTTCTTTGCTTTCAACGTCAATTGTAGAATTTTCTGTGAACGTTGATGTCAATTTTTCTGCGCGTAGCTAGTCGTGCACTTGAACATATCGAAACTTTGCAGTGCAGTTTCACTTATTTCACTGTTACAATTTTTCGTTTGTTTTTGTATCAGTCATTGTGTTTGCTGTGTGACCTGTGATGTGTAATTGCGGTAGAAAGGGTGTTCATAGATGGCTCGGCCCCAGGGGCCGTAGAATGAGCCTTATAGGCATAGGCTATTGGGTCATGCGATGAAGCTTATGTGGGCAGTCGAGGGCCCAGGGGGACAACATAGGTTACCTGAGTCCTTGGGGACATTCTTGCTTCCTTCTATTTTTTGCTCTCACTTATCATGTTTTCTTCTGTTCCTCTCTTTTCTCGATTGGCTGTTCTTAGGTACGTTGATCCCGTGTGGGAATACCCTCGTGCATGGGTTCCACTTTTCTATGTCCCGTCCTCTTTTAAAACATCATTAGAGTGGTTAGGAAAGCTTGAGCTATCGTACATTAGATAATGACAGAAAAAACTTGCTGACGCTGTCGCCTCTCGCGTGGCAAAGTCTTCCCGTTGATGTATCGTTTAAGAGCAAATTCGCTGTAGCAGATGGACAATATAGCGGAAATTTTATCAGCCGTTTGATGATAGACCATTTGATAGCTAAAAGTTTCGACTTTGAATGGTCCCATCTGTCTGGTTTGGCTGGAATTTCAGCATCGGAAATGGTACTGCACTGAATTTATGAAATAATTGCGAGCGTCTACCCTTAATGATCTTATTGAAAATCAGTTCCGTTGTAATTATATTGCTTAATGCATGCGCAAATAGTCCTAAATTAATTACCGCAGGAATCACACGATATAAAGTCTCGACCAAACGTGTCGTGATGCCGGCAGTAAAATATGTGTAGTTCGGTATGTCGCAATCGTAGAAGCCAACTTATCTGGGTATAATTTTCCTCTCAAGATTGCTCCGTGCGCACTCACAGGCTTTGTATAACGTTTAATTTCGAAAAGTTTTTGGAGGCACTAATAAGTTTAAATCACCACGGGTAGATCCCATGATCTTCAACAAGTTGGGCTTTAGCTTTTATATATATATATGTATATATTTAAAAAAAACGCCGTTCCATTCCTCGTTTCGCTGCATCGCTGGGCACAGCTCTTCTTGCTACAAGTACAATTATTTGCATAAGGTTACTACAAGTAGGCTGTCGAGTCACTCAATGGTGGTTAGCGCTCCTTTGTTGCACGCACGGCGACGGCGCCCAAGATCACCTCACTGTCTTGTACGTTTCCTCCTCCTCCCCCTCCTCCTCACACCCGTGCACCTCCACCACCTCCTCCTCTGTTCCTCTTGGAGCTGCCACCGCTACCGTCCTATCGAGTACCGTGGGAACCGTGCAGGTGACACCCGCCGCCACCGCTGCTGCTGCTCAGGAGTATTTGCTGCTGCTTTTCTTCAAAGTCTTTACTGTTTCTGCTGCATGAGAAGTCTTGGAGTCTTTGGCTGATGTGTCTCTGCTGCTCAAGAGTATTTGGTGTTGCTGTTGCTTTCTGCTGTTTCTTTTGAAGGAGACGTCTGGGATATTTGTGTGAGATTTCTTCACTGTCGAGCATTATCCCGTGCTGCTGTTTTCCAAGTCTACATTTCTCTTCTTGGGAAAATCTTAGAAGTCGCTCTGTAGCTCACTCACCGCTGCAGCGTACTGGTCCAACGCTTTGCTCTCATTAGTATATTTCACCTACAGCTTCAGTATATCGGTCTAGCCATGGGACCTAACGTTTGTAGTTCGTTCACCGTTCCAGCATGTTGGTCCAACCCTTTGCTGTCACTTCTCTAGCTCGCCCACCGCTGCAGCATATCGGTCCAGCCCTGGGCTCTCACTTCTCTAGCTCGCCCACCGCTGCTGCATATTGGTCCAGCCCTGGGCTCTCACTTCTGTAGCTCGCCCACCGCTGCAGCATATCGGTCCAGCCCTGGGCCCTCACTTCTGTAGCTCGCTCACCGCTGCAGCATATCGGTCCAGCCCTGGGCTCTCACTTCTCTAGCTCGCCCACCGCTGCAGCATATCGGTCCAGCCCTGGGCTCTC
>LQNS02278094.1:2300065-2317029 GCA_001587735.2 Parhyale hawaiensis | reverse complement strand
ACGGGCGGAGTGAGAAGGCGCATTATCATGCATGAAAATCAAGTTTCAAAGCAACAAAAGGGGTTGTCATCCAGCCATGGGACCAAGGCGTCCATTAACATGTCACAATATGATACTGATGTAATGTTCACGCCATCAGGTACTCTAACTGGACCTACAAGTCGATCCCCTACGATACCAACCCATACCATAACACCACCTCCCTGTTGTTGACGTTTTACGCGTTGATGACACTCACCTCCAGGTAGCACCCAACCCTTATTCCACCCTACACCCATCAGGTTCATCAAGGGTTGCCCGGGTTTCGTCGGTGAAGAGAACATTATTCATTTTGATTTTCATGTATTTCACTGTCAATTCCATCCTCAAAATTTTATATGAAGGCAATTTCAGATATTATTTGAGAGCAAAGGATGTCATTTCTTGTGGTTTTAGGCACTTCAGGAAGCCCAGCAGCAGTAAAAAATTATTTGTTTGCCTAGGTCTTTTACGTAGCTGAAAACCACATTTCTCATGTCTTTAACAGTAACAGTCCTTGAATGCCCAGCATTTGATCGTTTTTTTTCCATGGCGAAGGGTCCTTCAAGAATCTTGTCACTGTGTCAATATGGCGTCCTATTTTTGGGGTAATGACATCAGGAGGGTGCCTTTAGCAATTTCTTTTATGATAATTTGTTTCTCCTCGTTAGAGCTTTTCCACGTACCATTTTAGCAGAATATACAAGAAGCAATTCCATGTATTGTCGTTCACCTCAAGAAGAGAAAATATGCTCAGAGGAGACACAGCAAAATGTAAACAAATTCAACAGTTTTGCCATAAGATGTCACGATTTCCCTGCAAGTTTCATGGAAATTGGATTGTGCAAAAATGAGATATAGTCAATTTTGTGCTAAAGTTGTTATTTCCGTTCGAAGTGTAATACCGGGCCAGGCCAACGGATTGTGCGATAGTTAACAGGAAAGTAAAATTGCTTCACCCGTATTTTTTATTTGCGAGTCTCGTCAATGATTGTATAATGGATTTAACTATGCAACAAATTATACTACTACAGCAACTGACTACGTGCGACTAATTAGAGGGTCTCATCCTGTAATACGCTGGTAATGTGGTACAAAAATATTGAAACAGTTGTAAGAACATTAAAGGAAACAAACTATTGTGACAAGTAGGCCCTATAGTATGGTATGTAGTCCGACTTAGTAAGAGATCTGTCCACCTTAGGCCTTCGTGACCATTCGTTTCGGCATTGATTCTTCCGGCGTCGAACACGTTTCCGCCAGTTCTTAATCATGGTAGTTACCAGGTTTTGTTAGTGGCTAAAATTAGCTTCTCCGTGCGTGAAGTATCTACTTTTCTCTCGCACATCCTGCGCTTAACCATAGCCCACAAATTTTGAGTGGGATTGAAGTCTGGAGAGTTTCCAGGCCAAGGTAGATCTGTTAGGTCAGGATTTTAGAAAAATGGTATGATTTTTTCTTTTTTCGAGATGCGACACCGGGCAAAGTCTTGCTACAAAAATCCCCTCCCTGGGAAAACCATTTCTCCCACAAGAAGAAAATGGGGTGAAATACTTCGTTGTAATTATCGTTATCCACCATTCGTGTAACTGGTATAGGTCCTTTTGGAATTTAGGAGTGAAACTACCATAAAACATCTCATTAGGTGGATGCTTTACCTTAACAAAAGTGTAAAGTAAAATCGTGGTTAATTTTAGCATAGTCCCTATTAATTTACACAGCACTGTAAAATTATGTAGCGCGTAATCATGTTACATCAATAACTACCAGCGTGTCTCGTCCATGGACACAATTGGTAAACTAAGCAGGTAAGTCTATAATTACTGCATTTGCGGACCACAGCGGCCACTCACGCTCTGTCCCTCACGGCACAAAGTAAGCCGATGGACCAATCAGCGCTTGCCTAATCGCGACGATGATGCTGCTGCTGCGTATCTCGAGCACGTGTTGTGTGCTAACCGTAGCTGCAGCGGTGAGGGTTGTACGGCTGCTCCTCAGTTGAGGGCAGACATCCTTCCCTTGCTGACTGTCGGCCTCGCGTGTACTGATCTCTCCCCGTATTTTGCTCTCACGCGCGTTCGGTCATAACATGCCTCTCGTGTGTAGGTGTTGCTGTTGTTCGCGCTCCATGTGTGACGTAGTGAAACCGACGAGAAAAGTTTGATATTGACTCGGAACCTTAGTTAGAACTTTTGGAGCATAAAGTTATTAAATAGGATAATGTAATAATTATAGTTTTGAACGGTATAGAAAGCTAAGAATATGATAAAAACGTGACGAGCATCATATGGCGTACGAGGGGCGCTCAAGTCCCAATCAAGTCTTACTTCTATATGATAGTTCGTAAACAAATTACGGGTTCTGCTTGTAAATTAGTGCCCGCTACATGAAAGCTGGAGCGTACATGCAACGACAAATATGCTAGTGGGACAGTGAAATGAAGTGCGTTACGGAAGTGTGGTGTTGTGCACGCCGCTTGTCTGGTGATGTCACTCTATCTCTCCTACTGCCAACTAAACATCAAAATAGCTGCATCACACATCGCCTCGAATGATTACCTGTAACATATTCCAAATCGATGGAATGCAAATTTAGCTGTAGATACATGAATTTGGTGTTCTAAAAATTGCATAAGAATGCAATACTTTGGGAAAAGGCCGCAGTTTCGTGACTTTTGCTCTTATCATTTGAATGTTTGTAGAATGTTCCCGCTTTAACGTTCATATTTCGCGTGCTTATTCTGCGGCACACTCTAGATCGTAGTTAATGATTACTCCTCTCCATTACTGGGCAAGTGACCGTATGTTGTTACCTAAATAATGCTGCGCTTATTGAAGCGTTTTTCACCTGCCCGGCGATTGGTTGACTTTCCTGTCACCTGCGATTTTGTTCAACGGCGGTACCCGAGCGAGCCCTGTCAAGATAGGGGGTCAGCTATTTTTTAGGTATATTATTTGTATGCTAATATGATAAATTATCAAATATTAATAAAATTTCCGCATATTGATGAATGTATTCGATATATTACAGTGACGAAAAAAGATCAAAGTGGGTCTCCCAGACCCACTATTCTAAATTTCTGTAGTTACAGTACATTGGAGCGTTATTTTTTTACAAATGCAGTAATCATTTGACATATATAATTGAGCTTTTGAAGAAAGTACATTTCAGTATATATTTTGCAATTTTGGGAAAGCATCGACAAAGGAATTACTGCTCTTTGAGACTTTTTACGTCCTGTTTGGTTGCCTAAGTATTGGTCTTCATCTTTTAAATTTTAAATACGTAATATAATGCTTTTTGGACTATTTTTAAGAGAGCCCTATTAAAAAAAATCAGGATAATTTTCATCAGTTGTTCAACAAAAATTTTCGGTCCTTCAGGAAATCGTTTTTTTTTTAGAATTGATTCTGACCGTGCAAGATGAAGTATTGCATCGTCAAACACGTTCAGAGTGTTTATGGTACGCATGCAGGCCCCGCATGTTGTCCAATACTTGGCCGCGTGTACCTACCGTACGCGTACACACGCGCAGGACAGTCATGTGGCGTGGCGGTATCGAGCGGCAGGTGTGTGGGCCGGTCCTTTAGCCGCCCTTTAATTGCTTGCCACTTCGCATTCCTGGCGTGGACCGCGCGTCGTCATTTTAGATTGTCCGAGGGTCCAAGTCTTCCCAGTGCACTCGTCCCTCTATTCTTCTTAGTGGTTTATGCATCTGAGTGTCCAATGTTGTCGTCCGTGCATGCAACTTCGTCGTTCGTGTATACAACAGTGTCGTCTGTTTATTCCACTCTGTGGTCTGTGTTGGTTTTTTCTTGCCAGTGGCATTTGCACGGCGGTTTTACAGGATGGAGGGGAACACCGCGACGTACCTATTTCCCCTCTTTATTGCGCTTACTTTCAGGTTACTGCTGAATAAAAATTCTACTTTATGTTGCATTCCATTTGCTCACTTTCTTGTACTTCTTTCAGGACGTAATTTGTACCTAAAAGTTGAAAGTCCAGTTCTTTGCCAATGGTCCATTTGATTTGCGTTATCGAATAACCAGAAGGTTACTTTATGTAGTTCCCTGAAAATACGATAAAAACACACGGGACTCCAACACCGCACTGATTTGCATTCAAAAGTTATGCATTGCGGGGAGTGGCCAGGCTATGACCACTGGAAGAGACAGCTGACCGTCGCCCATTCAGAACACAGACTACAGGGGCTGTGGAGCCCCGCTCTGCCATGGCCCCCCGCTTCATCTTACATACCTGCGGCCCCTGTCACACCGCCTCACACTTGTGGTAAGTTTATAATCCGAGTCCTCCGAAACGCGAGCCGTGTTCGCAACGCAATGGGATTTGTACCAAACTGTCGCTGCAGGCTTCCGTACGTAACGTTGCTGCGCCTGGTGACTAGATACCGTTGGGGATGGTCGAAAGCGTAGCGATGTCACCAACGGAGTCTGTCACGCGGTTGGTCCTTGTCTCCCATCTTTCTATACGTACGTAGATCCATTTGCAACATGCTTGCAAGATCGTGCAAATTCCTGTCGAATTCTTCGATATTTTGTTTATAAATGCAAGTTTTATCATTTTTCGCCTAAAGTAATTTGATATATCGAAGTCGACTGCTATTTTAGAATCATTAGAAAACTAATCGCTTTAGATGTATGGGCATGCGGCCTTTTCTGCAGCATGAGAAGTACTGTAGTTATTCTCGTTGACTTTTTAACCCACCGTTGCCGACAGTGAACTTTCCTTGCCGTTTTACTCAGTGCCGCTATTCCTGTGAATAGCAAAAGTTTGGTATAGGACTTCGTAGTAAAATGTGAAAGGAACGGTTTTTCTAAATCAGACATAAATTCCAGCGAGGCGTGTGCATTAAACTGGCTGATAGGTACAACTTATCGAGTTTTGTAATCGACTGCTTTTATAATCTACAGGTTGCTGCATTAGAAGTATTGCGTATAGCCAGTTTAATTCTCACCTACATTGTACCTATGACCAACTGCAGTAAGCGGTATTTGGTTCCAGTGTCGTTGTCTCATTGTTTGAACTTAGACACCCTCGATCGGAACGCCCGTTTGTTCTTGCATGTGATCTGCGACAGGCAGCAGCCTTTGGTCTTTGCGCTGGCCTCGATATCAACAGCTCTCTGTTAAACAATACTGCCTAGTCGTAAGAAACATCGATGATTTGTCTCACCTAATGAAGGTCGAACTCTAGGAAATGTTATTGCAGCCCACCAGTTATTAATTAAAACCGTGCGATATTGCTACATTTCAAGGTGCCTTTTTTTCGGACGGAATTGCCGTTATTCTCAAGGCTTCGAATTGATTTATTGGTGCAAATGTCGCACGGCAGTAAGAAGCAACATTGTCACGTGCCTTTAACGATTTGTTTGACCTCTCGTTTATATCTCTGCATGCATCTACGTACAACTTTCTGGTTAGATTTTTTATTTTTTGTATAAACTAATTGATTTTACAGCTTCCGCAGTTCGCAGGATATGCTGGCCGCGGCTGCACTTGTGAACTTTAGAGTAATTCCGTGTATACAATTCCAAATGCGGCATTATCTTTGCGTAGGATTAACACTATTTTATGGAACCCCTAGGGGAACATGTTTTTTATAACCTAAGTGTTGGTTGCTGAGGTCTGGCTATATTGTCTGTGGTTTGTACATATACCTACTAATTGCTGAAAAACAACCGGTGATATTGGAAGCACCGAACCTGTACTCACAATACACTGCTGATCCCAAAGTCATCTTAGCGCATTTAGTTTTTCCCATTTGTATCCTGCACTATTGCTGTATTCGGGACGCTTGTGATCGCAACGCGTAAATTTGACTGAATTTATGTCTGACTTTGTAAAGAGAGGTTTAGTCTTAGAGCTTAATAGTAATAGCGTTCATAGTATTAACTGTAGTGGTGGTGGTGGTAATAATATTAATGGTAATAATTCCCATGGTTTTGACAAATACATAGCGTAATATAGTAATCTTGGCCCTAATGAAGAACATTACGTACGTACGAACGAGATAATACAGCCAGATCGACGTTATTCCTGCGCACCATATATACACACCCCCGTGTGTCCGTAACCCGCAATGCAACGGTAGCACTCACCGCTTACTTAATGAAACCCCCGTGCTACTCGAGCTGTTAACTCCCGTAATTTATTATATTCCGTGTTGACTTGCTGGCTGGCGTTGATTATAACCTGCGCTGCATGCCGCCCCCAGTCCGCACAGTGTGGGATTTCGTAAATTTTGATGACCCTGTTCGCCTTCAGTACACGCGCGTGCCGCAGCCACCAGCGCGCGCTGCCTCTTGTGTACGCGTGGTTAGCGTGCCGCCCTTTGCATCAAATGCTTCATAGAGTACAGTATTTGTGTTCTTAAATAGTAAAGTGGGGTAAAAAATGAATCGCCCACATTAAGGGTAAAAATAGGACGCCCCTCTTGCAGTAAAAAATCGTAGCTCATTTTTTACCCCTATTGTGGGCAATTCAATCATTACCCCACTTTACTATATCTTAACTTTAGGTTGCCGAATCAAAGTTTAATTTTTCAACGGATTAAGATCGAAACACCGATTAAGACAGGTACCTTGCGATTCAACAGTTATGCTACCTGATGAACGATAGCACCAGATACTGCAACTCATGAGAAAGCCAACATATATTGAATATGTGGTGCGAAGTATGACAGGTTATTTATTCTGTGGTTAATATTTTGCACTCTCATTATACCGACATATACAGCATCCCATTTTGAACCTTCAGCACATTACTGGGCGGCTGAAAAGCTCTTGTCATAGGATTAGCATTATGGAAGTGACCATATATCGTTGCTTGTCTGGTAAAGGGTAAACCGATGTGGTGTGGGGATGTGGCCCTCTGTGCGCCGTAACGCCGTCGTTCTCTGGAGCACCGAAACCGAGGGTTAATTACAGACAGCTGTGCGCGTTCTATACGTACAGTGTGAACTGGGAGACTGAATCACGGTTACCTTACAGTTAATTAGGCCTTCGAGATGTCTTTCTTTCGTGCCCATTTTTCTTCTTTCCAATGCCATGCTCCTGCTTATGACTCTGTGTCTGTTCTTTTCCTACTTGCTGTCCACATGCACTTAGATCGTGCACTGCACGGGCTCCACATTTTTCTTGGTCTTTTGCATGTATCTACTTTTAACCTTTCTTCTGATCCCTTTGTATGCAGCGAGTAAGGAGGCTTAACCTAGGAATTTCACCTGTGTATACCTGGGAATTACATATTGCCCGTCTATGNTTTGGTCTTTGCGCTGGCCTCGATATCAACAGCTCTCTGTTAAACAATACTGCCTAGTCGTAAGAAACATCGATGATTTGTCTCACCTAATGAAGGTCGAACTCTAGGAAATGTTATTGCAGCCCACCAGTTATTAATTAAGACCGTGCGATATTTCTGCATTTCAAGGTGCTTTTTTTTTGGGACGGAATTGCCGTTATTCTCAAGGCTTCGAATTGATTTATTGGTGCAAATGTCGCATGGCAGTAAGAAGCAACATTGTCACGTGCCTCTAACGATTTGTTTGACCTCCCTTTTATGTCTCTGCATGCATCTACGTACAACTTTCTGGTTAAATTTTTTATTTTTTGTATAAACTAATTAATTTTACAGCTTCCGCAGGTCGCAGGATATGTTGACCGCGGCTGCGCTTGTGAACTTGACAGTAATTCCGTGTATTCAATCGCAAATGCGGCATTATCTTTGCGTAGGACTAACATTATTTTATGGAACCCATAGTGGAACATTGTTTTTGTATAACCTAAGAGTTGGTTGCTGAGGTCTGTCTATATTGTCTGTGGTTTTTTCATATACCTACTAATTGCTGAAAAACAGAACCGGTGATATTGGAAGCACCGAACCTGTACTCATAATACACTGCTGATCCCGAAGTCATCTTAGCGCTTTTAGTTTTTCCTATTTGTATCCTGCACTATTGCTGTATTCGGGACGCTTGTGATCGCAACGCGTAAATTTGGCTGAATTTACGTCTGACTTTGTAAAGAGAGGTTTAGTCTTAGAGTTTAATAATAATAATAATACCGTTCATAGTATTAACAGTAGGGGTGGTAATAATATTAATGGTGATAATTCCTATGGTTTTGACAAATACATAGCGTAATATTGTAATATTGGCCCTAATGAAAAACATTACGTTCGTACGAGATGATACAGCCAGATCGACGTTATTCCTGCTCACCATATATGTATACACACCGCCGTGTGTTCGTAACTCGCAAAGCAACGGTAGCACTCACCGCTTACTTTAATGAAACCCCCGTGCTACTCGAGCTGTTAACTCCCGTAATTTATTATATTCCGTGTTGACTTGCTGGCTGGCGTTGATTATAACCTGCGCTGCATGCCGCCCCCAGTCTGCACAGTGTGGGATTTCGTAAATTTTGATGACCCTGTTCGCCTTCAGTACACGCGCGTGCCGCCGCCACCAGCGCGCGCTGCCTCTTGTGTACGCGTGGTTAGCGTGCCGCCCTTTGCATCAAATGTTTCATTGAGTACAGTATTTGTTTTCTTAAATTACGTCCAAAAATGGTTCTAATTTTTTACAGCATTGCACTTTCAATGATTGCTTTTACTAATAATCCTGCGGGTCAGCCTGGATCTATAATTTTCTGTTGTATTTCTCGAAGATATAAAACCTTTCAAAGTCATACTTATAGTAAAGTGGAGTAAAAAATGAGTCACCCACATTAAGGGTAAAAAATGGACGCCTCCTCTTGCAGTAAAAAATCTTAGCTCATTTCTTACCCCTAATGTGGGCAATTCAATCATTACCCCACTTTACTATATCTTAACTTTAGGTTGCCGAATAAAAGTTTAATTTTTCAACGGATTAAGATGGAAACACCGATTAAGACAGGTACCTTGCGATTCAACAGTTACTGTACCTGATGAACGATAGCACCAGATACTGCAACTCATGAGAAAGCCAGCATATATTGAAAATGTGGTGCGAAGTATGGCAGGTTATTTATTCTGTGGTTAATATTTTCCACTCTCATTATACCAGCATATACAGCATCCCCTTTTGAACCTTCAGCACATTACTGGGCGGCTGAAAGCTCTGTCATAGGATTAGCATTATGGAAGTGACCATATATCGTTGCTTGTCTGGTATAGGGTTAACCGATTTGGTGTGGGGATGTGGCCCTCTTTGCACCGTAACGCTGTCGTCCTCTGGAGCACCGAAACCGAGGGTTAATTACCGACAGCTGTGCGCGCGCTATACGTACAGTGTGGACTGGGAGACTTAATCACGGTTACCTTACACTTAGCTAGGCCTTCGAGATGTCTTTCTTTCGTGCCCATTTTTGTTCTGTCCAATTCCATGCTCCTGCTTATGACTCTGTGTCTGTTCTTTTCCTACTTGCTGTCCACATGCACTTAGATCGTGCACTGCACGGGCTCCACATTTTTCTTGGTCTGTTGCATGTATCTACTTTTAACCTTTCTTCTGATCCCTTTGTATGCAGCGAGTAAGGAGGCTTAACCTAGGAATTTCACCTGTGTATACCTGGGAATTACATATTGCCCGTCTATGATCACGCGTACCTGCACAATTACTTCCCTGTGTATATTACGCCAAGAATTTCCTGCGAGCGCCGTACGTGTCCCATCAGTTCGTCAGCCCGTCCCTCGGAGGCGTTCTTTTTCGTGCAGCCTCTGCGTTCCGGAAATGTGCAACTTATTTCCCATGATTCCTTAGCATCCGGCGTCTCAAAAAAAAAGCTTAGTTAACAACTTCATTGTATATTAACGTCTATATTTCTCTTGGTGAGAGTAGAAGAATCCATAATGTTTGGTTTTGTGTGTAGTTAACACTGTCTGTTCGCTTTATGCATGTACCCTTGCGCTCCTGTATATACGAGGTCACTAAATACGTCACCTGAAAACTATGCTTTTGAGCTCTTTGTTTTCATGCCTTTGTGCTCCTTTCCTTAATTTTCTACCTCTATATTCTGTGCTTGCATTTTGTAGCTTTAATTTCTATTATCGTGCGTGGGGTTTCTTCGTGCATAGGCTCCCCTTATTTCTTGGCATACTTCACGTCCCCTAGCTTTTTTTCCTTTCAGCCAGCACCGATATGCACTGGCTATGTAAGTAAGTAGGCTTTCACGATAGCGTAGGTACATTAGGATAATATTATCGTGCAATAACAGTACCCGTGCGTTCCCCTCCTCTGACAGTATTGATTTTGAGGGAATCCCCCTACGTAGTTTGACAGAACGGTTCCCGTCTGCTCCATTATCTGGTAGTTAAATTATCAATACATTGGGCCAATTGGGCTTCTTCTCACCATCCCTTACTGCTTTGCTTTGGACTAGTCCTTATTTTACTTTGATTTATTTTCTGTCCATATACATGCCTAGTTTTGTACACTTCACGGCGCATCATGTTCGCATTCGTTCATAATTTTACTGTGGTTAACATCTTCGGCCTCTGGCGGTACTATTTGCATGATATTCACCCAAATCTTTGAGAGAATTTCCGGAAAGAACCTATCAGATGTAATGTGTCCGGCAGTAAAGTAAACAGCGGTAACAGAATTTATCTTTCTCTGAGTTTCGTGACTCTCTTCCTCTTAACTCAATACCGGTACTGTCCATTTATGTGAACGCCAGAGTACCTATTAGTGCTATACTTTACTTACGCGTAGTAAAGGTTTATTTCTTAAGCTAATGGATTAATTCCGGGCTAGTAAAGTTTTACTGTTTGTAGATGTTGCTCTATAGGAAAGAATCATATACGGATTCATGCAGATAAGTTGAATTGACCCAAGCATGTGATGCTGACAAGCGTTTTCTGCTGTCGACAGCATCCACCTGAGCTTTGAATCTCAATCTGAACTATTTATTGCACGAACACCCAGTGTCCTCTTAATTAAGGACGTATCAAACAATGCTGCTGCTATATAGTAAGAGAAAACTGTGCATAGTTTTAGCGTTAAACTCAAGCAGGTTACGGAGCTAGTGGCACGGTTCGGGTGGGTGCTATACACGTGTGTAGCTCGCAGGCTAAACGCTTGACCAGACTTGTTGAGACTGACCGCACTCTTTCCATTGTTCATTTGTCTTCTCGCGTTCCTGCCGCTGCGCGCAGGCGCGTTCCAGCTCCTCGTATAATGCATACCGTTGCAGGTTCTGTCGTCCATTGCCTGCGCTGAAAGCACTTTGTTTGAATATAAACGGGCCATCCGTTCTGTCTCGATGATAGACCTGTACCAAAGGAATTAATTGTGCCAGGTGTTAAAGAGGTGACACAATTGGTTGAGTGCGCCTTGGATTTTGCGGTGGATTCACTGCGTTCTTATTGTATTTTTGTGCTTCGTGCTCTTTTCATGTTTGCGCTGTGTTTACACCTCTTTTTTTTTTTTGTACCAGCTGTTGTGGAAATGCTCACTAGGCGATATCCGTTTAGATTCCTGAGATACTGTTCGTTTTTGCAGTGTCGACACGTGCGTCATTTTGATAATAGTTCTTGTCCCATCTGTCCCATCTTGTCCCATCTGGCATATTTTATCCCTTTAACGATTTTCTTCAATCGTTTCAATCTGGAAATAAGAACCTACAAACGCTAGACGACTGCTTGAGAATATACTCGGAGCTTATAGTTCGGTAAGAGTTATCGAGTTTTGTCAACGCCACAATATTCTTGGGCGTCATTTATGTTCGAGGAAACCCCAGTGTTGTTCTGGAAAAGTCACTCAGTCTGACTGGACCTCTTCGAAGCTGTAATAGTGAGTGTTTAGCATTAGGGAGGTTTTCTCATCCGCTGCCAGGCTTATGTACATAGCGACCCACGTGTGCGGTGCCTCTGTTTTGTGCCCTCGCATGCATGGTGGGAGGCAGATGATCGTCTGAATTGATGGTCGAATTTCGTGGCAATAGCCCTCTTTCAAAAATAACTTTCAGAACCACCGTTGCCGGTAAAGTGTTAACTAGTGTCTTCTCCTTCATCTAGTTATGACGAATTTTTAGTCACTTATTTAACCTGGTCACTGCAGAAAACTCAGATAAGTTTTTCACAAAGATATCCAATTGTACGGCTATATCTCTTACAAATTAACAGAGATATTTTTATAATTTAGAATAACTAATGCGTAGCAACATAATCGTAAAAATCTAGAAATATTTTTTGATTGAAATTGTGAAACAATCAAGGGTAGATATCATATATGAAGCGATACACAGAATTGATATTCATCTGAAAATTACATAATTCGGTGATATCTGATTCACCACATTTATCTACACTAGCACGATTACTTCTATTGACACTAGCACGGCCACATTTATCGACACTATAGCACGGCCCCATTTATCGACACTAGCACGACTACATTTATCGACACTAGCACGACTACATTTATCGACACTAGCACGACTACATTTATCGACACTAGCACGGCCACATTTATCGACATTATAGCACGGACACATTTATCGACACTTTAGCAAGATAGCGTAGCGCGCAATTAATGATAGCGCCATATAGTGAAAAGCATTCTTTATTGGAGATCCATGTTGTGGCTAGCTTCTGCGAGCGACATCTCTTGGTGCTAATATGAACAGCACTGTTTTGCTCACTCGATTATTTCTCTGCGGCAGTAAAACACGGAGAATAATTACAATATCAGATAGGTGATACAAGCTCGAGTATAACTATTCTATATTTAGTGCAGTTGATAATTACAGCATTCATTACCGTGGCCACTCAAAAACTGGATTACGTGCTGTATAAATTTCTTACGTAACATGAGGAAGACGTCGTTACGGAAAAAGAAGAACATCCAAGAAATCAAAGTTCTAAAACACATGTCTGGTCAAGTATTAACTTTTCTACCGTTTATTTCATAGTCCGCAAATGCGTCTTTTCGATGGATCTTAGCTTTCCCAGACTGATCGCTTAAAAAAATATGATGGTAATAATACACTCCTCCAGTCAAATGTGCGATGTGCAAAGTCCAAGTTAAAAAAAGAAGCAGACACGAGCTATCGTGAGTAATTATGTTATGCGTTCATGCTATTTCTTCAACTTATACCGGGGCCGCACTGTACAGTCGCACACACAACTTATGAGCGGACGTTGAGTTCGCACGTCGTCTTGATTACACAATGTAAGTCAGTAGCTACTATACCCCTGGCGAGTACGTAAGTTGAACAACGTGCTCAGTGAACCCCCGCTCTAAGTAGAGAGTGCAACTGCATAGTGTGGCCCGGTATTATTTACTTTTGGATATATTTGAAAGTTGATGACTATAGGCACGTGATGTTAGTAAGTAATATTAACGCTGTCTTTCATACCGTTAGGTATATGTTGAATTTCGTGCACTAATATTCGTACGAGGGAGGTGAATCAACTCATGTGGGAAAAGGTTAACACAGTACAGGTAGTATAGTACGTACCGACATCTATAACAACGTATACCGAATATATGACACATCATGACCAACGTTTCTGTCAGCGCCACTGGCACCCCTACAAAAGTAGCAGCAGCAGCACCTGGAGGACCAGGTATGTCACACCGTGAGGAGGCCCCCAGACCGGAGGGAGGCACCTACACCCCGGAGTCGCCGTGTCGCGGTCCACTGGCCCGCGTGTGAACGGAAGGAGTCGCGCGGCCCCCGCCATCTTGTTGCGCGCCACCTCCGCCTGGACCCTCGGCACGACCTCGTGGATCTGCTCCATTGGGCCCTCGATATGGCCCAGTGGACGTCGGTGGACCCACAGTAGTACACGATAGAACGTTTCGGCTTGGACCCAGTAGATATAAATCGGTGGACCTGCAATACTACGAGATAAATCAACGTCTTCGATAGGATCCAGTGGGTATTGATCGGTGGGCCCGCTATGCTACGGGACAGATCAACGTCCGCGATATTACCCAGTGGGCATAGATCGGTGGGCTCGCAAAACTATCGGACAGATCATCGTCCTCGTTGGACCCAATGGGCATACATCGGTGGGCCCGCAGTGCTATATACTGGATAGGTCCAACGTCTTCGCAAGGCCCAGTGGATTAGGTCGGTGGGATCGTGATTCTACCGCATAAATCAACACTTTCAATAAGACCCAGTGAATATAAATTTGTGGGCCCACTTTACCACCTATAATAAACTCGATGTGCATGGCCGTAGCTGTTTATCAGTTATCATTGTGTCATTACTACCTTGTAGATGAGCGCTCGTAGAGTCCAGGATATCCGGATTTGAAGTTCTAGCTTAAACTGGTAGATTGGTGTCTTGGTCCTTGACACCACTATATATAGAGTGCTACTGTATCATTCGACCTCTATTTTGTTTCGCACTGGACACGTCACCGCGGTCTCTTGATCCGGCCGTGCAGATAAATCATAATTGGCCCTTGGTATATATGTTGTGCCTTAGTGGAGATATGATTCAGGAGCGCAGATCTGTGTTATTGTTTCTTTGGCAGTTCTCGATAGACGCGTTAGTTGTCATGCCCTCAATGTTTCTCAGGTTCGTTCGTCCTATGTTATGGGAAGCAGCGCCCCCAGAGTGACCCTAAGCTGTAGGTTACCTTAGCCATTAACTAGGCCCTCTTGACGTTTTGGCTTTCGTGCTCACTTTGCTTCCTTCAGATTTCATACACCTACTAATCTAACGTTCATCTGTTCTTCCTCTTCTTTCCCGACTTGCTGTTGCCATACGCCTTGATCATGTGTGGGAACACCTCGTGCATGGGTTCCATTTGTTTATCGTCATACCGTACATGTATGTCTCTCTTCCTTCCTCTGTGATATCGCTTTTGTTGTAGAAACAGAGACTTAAACTTCTGAATAGAAAAATAGTGTCTTCTTCGCCTCTTTTGACGCCACCGAGAAACTTTATCTGCATGCATCAGGATGCTACGGAGACATCTTGGTAGTCATTTTGGTCTCATTCGGTACCACTAATAAATTCTGCAGTTAAGTATCGGGATGCTGCCCAGTCGTTTAATTTGGCTTCTGTTGGGACGGACAAATATTTCTGCAAGTATCGGAGTGCTGATCAGTCTTAATTGGCCTCTCAGAACCGCTAAGAACTGCTGCGGGTATCGCGCTGCTGACCTGCCATCTTGGCCTCGTGTGCGGTACCGTCAAGCAATTCTGCAAGTAGCAATATGCAAGGCTGTCCCAAAAAATTCTGCGAGGATTGGGATGCTACGGAAACCTGTAATAGGCGTCATCTTTGCCTCGTCCGACACAAAAAAAATCTGCTGGAATCGGGAGGCAGAGCCGTCATCTTGGCTTCGTCCAGGATCGGTAAGAATCTCTGCAAGTATTGGAGTGAAATAGTCGTCTTTGCCTCTTGTGGGACCGCAAAAAATCCTGGAAGCATGGAAATGATGATCAGTCATTTTGACCTTGTCCGGGACCACCAAGAACTGTTGCAGATATCGGAATGCAGAGTAGTCATCTTGACGTGGCCCGAGAAAGCGCTGCAAGTATCGGGATGCAACAGTCGTGCTGGCCTCTTTTGGGACCGCCAAGAAATTCTGCAAGTAGCTATTGGGATGCTGTGGAGACACCTCGGCCGTCATCTTGGTCTGCACGATGCACTCGGGCGGAGCCTGTGCCGCCTCACTAAGCCAATAGCAGAGCTCATTTGGAGGGGATGCTGACCCCGGAATTCCTATCGATCCGCACTTGGGGCTGTCTCACGTACTCTTACATGACACCAAAAAGTGCGAATGCTTCACCTTCCGTTTTAGCTGGAAGAAATTGCGTTAGGTGGTCTGGCTGCTGGCTGCCTCATCTAGCTGCGCGTCGCTCTCGACCGACCTTTGTGCCTGGTTTTCTACCTCAAGGAAAGTCTGCTAAGTCGTTCAACCTGGATCGAAAGTCGCGTGCTATAGCTGTGAAAGGTAATCCATTACGATGTTGAAATAGTTTTTATCACAGAAGCAACCCTCACTAAGAGACGATTTGTGGGCGGCGTTATACTACAGTTATTATGACTGTAAACACAATTGACAATACATAGTTTGACTATTACAATCTTTATGAGAGTGTACACTTTAACCCTGACAATTTCAGTGCTAAAGAGCAAACGTAAGCAAGCGATTTGAACTACTTGACGGATTTAGTTCTTGCAGTTGTTTACTAGGTAGCAAATTTCAAGTTTTAAGTTTTTTAACTAGTTGGAGTTGAAAGCTGCTTACGCTTGAGTATCAGCTTAAATCTTAATTTTACTTAGAAAAGCAATGATTAAAACGTGATAAATGATCCCAGTGGGCTTTTATGGGTTAATGGCTGGCTGATCCAGTGCCTAATGGCTGACTCAAATAGTCGAAAAATCACTGCGCCGAATTCCTCCTACAAAAATTAGCGCTATACACACACTGATCGACGTGATGATTTTAGCGCATCAAATTGTGTGTGGTTGCCCTTGCTCTTACCTCACTTAACTGTTTCCTGAGGTCGACCATCGTTCCTCAGAGCGAAGAGGCACCCGGCGAACAATGCTAATAGTTATGTCGTAAAGTCTTTAATGTGACAGACCTGAGAGCTGTTCGACCTTCACCTCTTGTTCTCGCTATTTCTTTGCATGGCATCGTCCTAACTGCATGTGTGGCATTATGCCGCCATGCCATACTGCTGCTGCGCTTGTACCAGCATATGTACCTAGTGTGTGTCATCATGGCAACTTGCCGTATTGCTGTGGCTTGTATAATTTGTGCCATTATACCATCATATTGTTCATACCATCTTGCTGTATACCTGCGGTTTCTACAACATTGTGCTATTATGTTCATTGTTGGTTATGCTGATGATGTTACTCTGCTGGCTGTTTGCGATAAGCCTAGTGATAGATTAGAGGTTTCAGAATCTATTCAGCATGATTTGGAAATTATTGATTCCTGGTGTTCTAGGTGGGGGATGAGGCT
>LQNS02278094.1:2270798-2290142 GCA_001587735.2 Parhyale hawaiensis | reverse complement strand
CCCCGTACAGCAGCAGCAGCACCCTCACCATCCCTCGGTATCTGGTCCTCCGTCCCTCCCCCACCATCATCACCCTCATCTTCTGCCTCCAGTGATGCCGGCTCTGCATACGCCACCATCACCGTTGCCGACGCCATCACCACCACACTACGAGAGATATCCCACGTGAGTGCTTCTTTTTTCTATTTTCTCAACTAATTTCATTTGTATTTTACAACAGCTTTTTCGTATTTCTGACTTCCTCTTCTTATACGCAGTAATACCCGGTGATTCTACCTACCCCGTTTTGCGTAGACTTACTGCTTCTACATTTCTCTCCCTCTTTATGTACTCCACCTAGTCAGGCCTAGATTAATGTATAATTTATCTAATTTATTATTTTAAAAATTGCTTGAGTTATCGATCTTGAGATCTTCTGTTCTTCTTTCCCGACTCGCTGTTCTGATGCTCTTCAATTCAGTGTAAGAAAGCCCATCGTGCATACTGTAGGTTTCATGTTGCTATCGACACACTGTGTGCTTCCCTTGTTTGTTAGATCGCCTCTGTTGTGGAAACGGAGGCTTAAACTTCAGTGTAATACAATACAAACATAATATGGATCTGAAGATGTCATGCCACTGTAAATTTCTCTTTCGGCAACAACCATCTGCACTCTGAATCAAACAACAAGAAATATATTTTAATTCGTTTCAATACGTTTGCTGCCGCGTGTTGCATATCCGCGTCAAGTGTGCTCCTTCTGTGTGCAATCCGTAATGGCGACATATGGTTAAGACTAGGAAAATGTAAGCGGCGGTGAACGTGTTAAGCCGACGCTTGATCAATTTGCGTAACCGATCATCATTAGCCTAAACAGATACCACCACCTCGCGACTTTGTCTATACTTTCCTACGTAACCTGACGAAGTAACCCAGGCATCGGATATTGAAACATGCGAGATTTGATTCAAATTTTTACGTCTTTCTTGCTTGTGCTTTGTTCTTTATTTGGAGGACACATCTGTTTTATGTTTATGAAAACCTAATATTCGATTATAATGAAGTATATCCAACAATAATATATATAGTTGCTCTTCCTAAAGACTTGGTCTTTGCCTCGCCACCGATGGACTTTCGAACAATACCTAGTTTGTGCCCTGAACACTGCCTGCTCCCTTTTCTGTTTCTTTCATGTTAATGAAGTATTTCTCTGAGATATACTAATTTGATGCATTACTACTTCATAACATGATTACGAGCTTTTTATCTCCGTTTCCCCTTTCTTGATATTACATATTTTCTCAAGAACTAACTCGCGCAAATTTTGGCTCATGGCTACACCTATTTGACGAGTGTAATCGTTGTCCCCTTAGCAATGTTTCATAATTCTCTTGTATGAAGTTGGAACAACTCTTATGCAGCATGACGACTGCCACTACAGTTACAATGACGTTACATGTCTCCGAGACTGCCAACGATTTGGTGTCTATCTTCTTTTCGACGCTGTATCACTTTTCTTCGAAGAAGGCCGCTGCTCGATACCCACATTTTGGCGTGATGTCAGGGACACGCCACCGCTTGTTAGCTACCCTCATTACGCTCGTGTTGTGCTAAGATCGTTAATTTAGCCGCGATGGTGATGGTTGCGGTAGAGGAGAAGTGAGGTATAACGATGGTGCCGCTGCACTGCAGGAAGAACACCACCTCCATCACCACCTACGTACCACCAGTACTAGGTGAAAGTGCTCAACTGCAGGCACGTGATATGTTGCCACTGCCTCTTACGGTGTGATCTTTGACCCGCTCCTTACATCGGGCGCCTTACGCTGCCACTCCTCCGATAAATGATCGTAAAGCTAGGCAGGCAGCAGCCCCGCTTGCTGCTTTCGTTAGCGCACCGTGTGCTCTATCCTCTGTGGCTGCTGCCTCCGTGCGCCCGCCGGGCTGTGGGGCTTGTGATATTTATTTATTCGGTACGTGGCCCGGACAGCCCTGAAGAGGGGAAACGTTTCATAAACAATACTTGTTAGGACTTTCTACAGTTGCTTTTTATGTGGCTCGTGGTGCCATCATGCTGCACAAGTTTGATCAACGTGACAACTGTAATATGATGCGGTTAGAAACTGAACTTCACTAGTATCTGGGCTTCTTCTTTCTTGATATGAGACCTGCGGTCTGCTTCAGTTGCGTGGCTTTCTCCTCTTTCTCAATCAATATTATTATGCTCCGTGATCCTCTGTGCATAGGTTCCCTTATTTCTTCTACTCCTTGGCTCATCAGTATGCAGTAGGTTGGTAGCCAGGCCTATAGCAGAAATGTAATGCATAGTTATAACATAAATAGTTACCCGTTTCTTCAGAGAAAGGACTTAGTCCCGACGTCAACCAAAAAATAATTGGAACAAATGTTTTACATTTTAACAGTGCATTGTAGGTAATATATTCATAAACTGATGAACTGAAAATCAATGATAGTTATTCATTGGGTAGGTTTTATATATAGCTACATGTAATAATGTAGCCTAGCGGCCACAATGTTGATTTCCAGTGTCACTCCAGTTTGAATAAAAACTAGATGTCCTGTTACTGTGCTCGTACGTGTTGCCAGTTCCAGTGTAAGATAAAGTGACGTTTCTTACGTTTACTCCTACAGTGACGGATTGTATGGGTTCCAAAGTTCTGTCGACATGTCGCATGTCCTTTCCATTTCCTCTTTAAATCTTTAGTTGCTTCATCAAATGAGGCTCAAGTAATTTTAGTACGTAGATGGGCACTGCCATCCTTGTTTAAATGGTGCTATTCTTAGGAATATTGATCTACAGTTCGGACACTAAAGAGTTTACTGAACTGAGCAGAGCAATAAGTAATAGCCATGTTATCTGTATCTACGTAATTTAATACGATTCGGAAATGGAAACGCTATCATTCTTCCGGTTAATCGCTTAACCAGCTTCTGTTTGGAGCTTTCTTGTGCTTTGCTGCAGCGTAGTTATATCCTGTGCTGTGATTGGCCAAGTCGAAGATGAATGGTCTTGCGTTTCCCTCCTTCGATAAATGATTGTGTGACCTTCGCTCTCTGTTGAGGCTGCCAGCGCTCCGGCGGTGTACAGGGATACACGTTTTGCTTATTCTGTTCGAAACATGGCCTCCTCGGCCGCAGGGTTGCTAAGTCGGTGTCGGGGGTTTCTTTTCTAGGTGCTTCGAGTGGGTGTCAGATACGCGTCAGTTCCAAATGACGTCAGAGAGTATGCAGTGTATTTCGTTATTGGTCCGAGTCGTATAAGGATTCTGTGTTCTGAACATGGAGTCGGAGTCAAGCACCCGCTTCACCTAGCAATCCGAGTTGGATCTTCGACCTGTCGAATCTGCAACTCTCGTGTGTTGACTCTCATTTCTAGCCCCACGACTTCCCTGGTCCACTTCTAGGCACTTTTTTCCTAGTGTAATAATTAATGGTCATAGAATTTTGTGCTAGTTCTCCGCATACACTCACGGCTTTCCTGATAAAGTTCTTTTCTCCATTTGTCTCAAGATATTGTGTAGGCTCTTCACCTCTCCTCTGTAAAATTTCGTACGACATTGGATTAATGTTTATAACTTCGTTGACACCTCAGCTCTTGCATCCATTCGTTGTCAGTGTTTTAGCGTGCCCAGTCTTCGTCTTTTTGGTTCATAATCAGTACTAAGAAGTTAGCTTAATGTTGCGTACAAGTAAATCTAAAGAAGGTACCTACCGTAGGATGGACAGTACTGGCCGATAGAAATAAGAGCGAGTACATTTTCCCTCGCCCGGTATCTAATAGAATGAGCATTCTCTTCAATAACTTTCTTACGTGACTTACTTAATGGCTTACTTAGTTTTCCATGATAGCCTGTTATCTTTAACTCCCCAATCAAGTTTCCACTAGTGTCTTTAGTAGCTTTATTCTCCTTGGTCCTTCAGCAACTCTAGCGCACGCGTGTTTCTGAGAAAGCTGGCATTCGTCTCACGTACGCCTGCCTGCCCATCCTTGACATTAACAAAATTGTGTAGAGTCGAGCGCTGTCGGGTGACCCCCTGACATGGTGCATTGCTGTACAATTTCTCGCCGCACTGCACCTCATTTGGCTTCCTGCCAACTTGGACGAGGCTCTCAGCATCACGAGTTCCTCGAAGGATACATTTGAAACATAATCAGCGTGTATTACGTTCTATTCTTCATTCATTTGAATGAGGCGCTGAACACCGCAAAATGTAATTTGGATCCTGAAGGTTACACTTTAAATTCTAATACGCGAGACTCGCGTTTATTGCGTTGTTAACTTCGAAGAGGTTTTGAACATCACGAGACGCGAATTAAGTCTTGAAGGTCAGACGACGTCTAAGCCCAATTGGCATTTTTTATTTTTTTATTGGACGCTGACTCTTATGTAAGAATCATGTAGAATGCTGCCCCTTGCAGCAGCTTCTTTGTAAGTCCGAAACTCATATTGAAAATTTCTCCAACGGCTGTAAGCCCCTCCATTGTACTCAACCTAAGTTATATACGCGTGACAGATGCTGTCTTTATGAAACTCTGGCAAATTTTAGATCATTCCTTCATCAAGTACTGAGCTTTGTTCCGCCAGATGTTGATGACACAATGTGGAGTCCCTTTAAGAAGTGCGGGATTAGCGCTGCTCGTATTGGAGACTTGCAAATTTTGTCAGCGTACGGAACATTTCATTCACTTAATGTGGCCTAACGTGTTATTAATAAATAACATGCAAGATGGTGCTTTGTTTGCGTGAACCAGGCGAGTAATACGTACGCATATTCTTGCAGACCGCCTGGCTTGTACTCCTGGTATGCTATGTACATAATTGTGTGCATTTTTAAGGGGTTATGTGCTTCCATATCCATGTTCCTGCTTATCATTTGTGTTCTGTTCATCTGCTTAACCGATTTATTGTTCCTATGCTTGTTTTTCATGTAAGTGAAGACATTTTTGTTTGTCTTTTACATTTCTATCGACATAGCTACCCTCTGGGTGGCCCTTTTTTCTTCCTCTGTTGGATCATCTATGTTGTGTAGACGGAGACTTAATTTCTTCGATAAACATAACTTGTGTGTTCATTTTTTAGCTGGTTTCTAATGTGCAAAATACGTTGCAGAATGAAGGAGCAGAGACTGACACGAGAAGCTATGCAGCGCTACCTCAATGAGCGTGGCGACCAGACCCTTGTTATCTTACACGCCAAGGTGAGACAGATATCTTGTTCACAGTAACTTTAGTTGAAGTGCTCCTCTTTTGAATATTAACTTACTTCATATTTGAGAGTCACATGTGTATTTTTTGAGCATCGTCAATGATCCAATTGTGTATAAATTCTGCTATATTGGTCCCGAGTGCCTTCTCCGCAGGGAATGTAACATCAGGCCGCAGTTCCTGCTGAGAAGGTTAGTTTTGTAGAGTTAGGTAGGCTCTCTATATTTCCCCTTCTGTTCCGCGAGGTGGGCCGCCGAATGGTGGTAAGCGACCCATCCCATGGGACTCCTATCTGCTCCCGTGTGGGGGGACACGTTNGAGCCGTGTGGAGTTGGAAATGCTCGCGCCTTATTTCCTGCCAGACATGGTGCACCTGGCCAAGATTGTCCTAATAGAACTCATTTGAGTTCGACTTAACTCCTAAACTAAATCATACAATATTGGATCGCTGTTATATAGTCTTCGTTTCTAATACGGCGGGAAAACCCACAATATAATAATAACAATCTGCTATATTCTTTCGTTACAAAAGTTACTCTAGCCATCAGCTAGGCCTTTGGGACGTCTATTTTCATGCCCACTGTGTTTCCTTCCGATTTCATATTCCTAGCCTTCTGATCTTACTTTCATCTGTTTATAACTCTTCTTTCCCGACTTGTATTCCCATGCGTGTAGATCCTGTGCGTGAGCGCCTTCAAGCGTGGGTTCCACGTTTCTCTAAGATACACTATATCCCCTCATGCCTCCTTCCTCTGTTAGATTGCCTTCGTAGTGGAAACGGATGCTTAAATTTCTTATTAATAACAATACCTTAAAATCATTGTTGCAGGTTGCGCAGAAATCTTACGGAAATGAGAAGCGGTTCTTCTGCCCACCTCCCTGTATTTATTTATTCGGTGACGGGTGGCAGCGGAAGCGGCACGAGATAGCGAGAACCGCGAGCTCTGAGCACGACTCGCAGCTATGCGCCTTCATTGGCATAGGCAACAGTGATCAGGATATGCAGCAGCTCGATCTCAATGGCAAGGTAAGTTCTCCTTATGCTGATAGATAATGTGATAGTCATGATACTGTACACTACAGGGACATATCAGTGTGCATTTAGATGCAAGATGATCTTATAGGAACGAATAGAGTGCCAGTATTGCTACTGTATATAACTGATCGATGTCAGTGAAAAGATATCCCTGTGAGAATTGATAGCTCTCATATTGGTGGTGTGGACAGCAACTAGTTATCAGTGTCGATCTAAACTTTACCGTTCACATCAAAGATCTCTTTTCGCAGGATTAGCACTTTTTGATTATAAATCGAGCGATCTTTTTTCGATGGTAATAGATTAAAGTGTGAAGGAATGAGTGTAGTTGTAAGAGTGCTGTGCAGTGGATCTCGATCTCTTCGGCACGATACACTGTGCTGTATCTACGCGCGGCAAACTTCCTAGTTACAAGAATCACACTGTTGATCTCTTACGTACTAAAGCTGGGTTCTTGCAACAGGTTTCTATATTCGTTTAGAAAACATGCGCTTTCGTTGCACGTCGATAATCTGCAGCAGCTTCAAAAGAGACTGAAAATATGCCCAATCTATTGGACTCGTTGATAGAGACGTCAGCGTTTTAGGAACTGGATTAAACGTGCTAATTTTTGTAGTACTCGTAGTACAAAATATCGCCTTTGCTAAAGCCGTTCATTGTGCCGATGTGAGTGCTGCAGCGAAAATTAGCTGTCTTTAGTTACACATGTTCAGAAAAGTATCAGTGAAGAAGCAAGGAAGAATTATCTGACTCTATGGCCCTAAATTCCATTGATTGTCATGCAATTTCAGGTTAATTGTTAATTCTCTGATGTTCCATAGCTGATATGTAGAGCTGATAATCGTCCAAAAGGACTCTCAGCTTCCACCGTATGACCTTACATTCTGTCGATGAGCGTATATCAATAGTCAAGTTCAAACCGGTGTTGCTAACTTAGGTTGAAGGTCAGTTTTCGAACACTACAGCTTAGCAAAGGCTGTAATGGTGTCACTTTCGCTATTTTTTGAAGCAAACGGTAAAGGAGCGGCCTATGAAAGACATTCTTTAGCCACTCAAGCGGGTCTTTGGTGTAGCCTGGATTGTCTGTTCCTCGTTACAGCGATTGTGACGTGCTGTGTATCCCTTGCACTTGTTTTCCTCAGCGTTTTATTTCTCATTTTGGATCGAATGGTGATGTCCGCGCCAGCAAAATCGTTATGCACAGGGACAAGTAGTACACTTCGCGTTGAATTTCCGGGCAAGATTAGATTATCGCAGTCAATAAACCGAACGTACCTGAGCTGTCTCCGGGAAAAATGACCATCCCAACCACTGATAACTTAATGGGTCTTTATAGTCGGACGGTAATTTTCCAGCTATCTGTAGATTGTAAAAAGTTTTATTTCTATGTGAACTTAATACTGTTTGATCAATTACCAAAAATAGAGCGAGCTGAGGCTCGCTCACTTCCGTAGAGTTTATTAGATAAGTAAGAATGTACTACATATAATCTATTCTCGACACCACTAGAGATAATTTAGTGTATGAGTTATTAATTTATACCATAATTTCTCTGTTTCAGCACTACTGCGCAGCCAAGACGCTCTTCATCAGTGACAGCGATAAACGCAAGCATTTTCTACTCTCCGTTAAGATGTTTTGGGGCTCGGGCATGGATATTGGCGTTTTTCACTCCAGAAGGATAAAGGTTATATCCAAACCTTCGAAGAAAAAACAATCATTGAAAAATGCCGAATGTAAGTTTCTTCTCTACAGTATTGTTGATGGATACCCATAATGAAACTATTTCGATCCTTTGAAATTCTTTCTTCTTATCGATTTAAAATTTTCCACTCAACGATAATCGCATCATGGTGGCCCACAGATGGTATAGGATAAGCTACGGGCCTTACTGTTCTGTTGATTCATCCTATATTGTCGGGAGTTGCGCCTCCTCTACTGTTTCTTTCCATTTTATTGTATCACTGTGTGGTCATGTAACTTGATTTTCTTATTTACTTGGCATACTACATGTCACACGAGCCTTTCATTTTGTGTGTTGTTGTTGTTAAGCATCGAACGTTGTGTTTACCGAAGGTGACGTCCAGCTTGCTATGTAGTAACGATAAAAATTCCGGACAACGCCGGTGGTCTTGCGTTTTAATTCAATATCTCTGCTGCTTTGCCGTGCTTTCGTGGCTACGGCGACATGATAGTAGTACTGTTGGGCCAATAGTCTCTCGTTAGCACGTGATGCGTGGTATGTTTTAGATATCGGTATAATATATGGCCTGCCTGAGATTGAGACATAGTGTGTGTGTGCGCCTAGAAATAAGGTTAGATGCCGATTGTAGCTTAACCGAACATAGCCTCACCTATTCTTTGAGATGGTCTCATACTATACAGGACCATTTTCATAGTGGTAGATGTATACTTTAAAATGGTTCATTGTTTAGAGAATAATAGCAGCTATGGAGTTTATGATTAATCCTTATATGCATGGTGTTCCATATGCGGCACGTACTAAATAATATTATTCCTATGGAATGTTTAGATTGAATCATGCCTTAAAGGTTAAGGATAATGTCCAGTTAGGAAATGCTTATGCTAAACATCAAGAACGATTTAGGGTGGGACATGTGTCGGTCCAACGAAGAAGGCCAGAACCCGGTCAGTATCTCGAGAGAAAATTAGTGCCATTGTATGGTGTGAGCCGCGCGGTCTCCAATCCTATCAAATTCAAACTACCCCTGACCTACGGCGTCGTAACCTAACCCAGCGGGCCTTTACTGAACGCGGTAAATTCTGTTGTTGCTACAATACGGATATTTTCCTCGGTATTTAATGGGCTATGTTAATGTTACTTAACCTCAGTTAACTTGCCCTAAGCAACGATATCTTTACATAGGTTAACGTAGCACAGCTGACGGTACTGTAACTTCATCTGGCTAATTTTAAATAGCTGAGACCTCAAGTTTATGCAGGCATGGATGGAGTCGGTAATAAGCAGACTTATCCAAATATCAGGTAACGTAACCTCACTGAACGTGATGTAGTGTAAGATCAGCAGCCGCTCTATAATCTAACGTAACATTGTTATATTGTTAAGCACCAAGAATGAGCCACAGTAACTTCTACTAGACTAGTGAGAGAAATTAGATAGGCAATTTAAACTCCCTACATGCCACATGGGCTGGAAATTCTAAAGGCAAGGCAAATTCGCGTTGTACTCACGCATCGGAAACGGAGGCTTCAACTTTCCGACTAAAGCTAACTATTAAACATTGTTCTTTTCTGTTGCAGTATGCATCGCCAGCGGAACCAAAGTCGCCCTCTTCAACAGACTACGCTCGCAGACCGTGTCCACTCGTTATCTTCATGTTGAAAATGGCAATTTTCATGCCTCGTCTACTCAATGGGGCGCTTTTACCATCCACTTGTGTACGTATTTCTTTTTCACTCTGGTCTATTTGTATTGTATTTTTTTATTGCACTTTCCCTTCTTATCGTTCCCTTGCTCGTCGATCCAACTTGGAAACTTTTTTGCACATAGAATCCACATAGAAAGCATGTGTCTCTTCCTCTTCCCTCTTGGAAGTTGAAACCTCTTTGCAGTTGCTAGGGAGGTTTATTCTAATTTATTACTAAGTAATGGTAAGAAAAATTTTGTATTTTTATGTTAGCTCTGCTTGCCAGCCCGAAATTGAAAGGTAGCTGCTCATCTTACTAGCAACATAGATTGTCAGTAAATAAAACACTGCGAAAATTATTGTATTTGGTGCTGATATATAAGAAGACATTGGTAGGTAGAGGTTAAAAGGATAACAAATGGTGTAGGCTATTATGAATGTTCAAATTCGTGTAGGCTGTGCAGGGTACCCCAATGAAATATGAGATGACGCAAGATTGGTTAACATTTCGGTTGGAAGTTATTGGTTCATACTTTTGTGGCTCAGCAAAATACCACGAAATATGATGAAGTTTATCGTGTATTTGTTATTATTTTAATTTCGACCAACATATGTCGCGGAAAGTCAAGTCCCTTAAGACCTTGTATAGGATTCCTTACTGTAGTGAGGCCTGCGGCAGCTAGCTTTCTTTACATACCCACCGTGCTTCGCTCTTTATTCCTGCTTCCGCTAATAACGTTGTTTTTTCTCTTCTTCATCGTTCCAGACTTCCTATTCTGACAAGCGTGTGCGACTGTTAGACAATGCGCATTCCATACAGCAAGTTGTACTGTAGTTTCCACACAAGTCTATTTGTATCCATCGTTCGTAATTGGAACATTTTCCCTTAAATTTTCTACATAGGAAAAATGTTTTCCCTTACATTTTCTACATAGCTGTACACTTCCGTCAGGCAGTAGCCGGTATCACGTTGGCCGCACTTCCAAGTACCTATAGGTAATGGTATTCTTAGACGTTGTGTGCCGTAAGCTGAACACAAAATGCGCCCAACATGTTGAACCATGCGCGCACGTAGATTGTAGAGCCGTGGATGGAAGCTTGGATCATCGGCAAGGCGGTGGTATTCTGGACAGAACTAATGACATGAAGACTAATGCTTGGTCAAGCTGACATCGGTCGTAGTTCGTAGTTTAGATAGAGTTAATTAAGGTTGCGTTATTTTTATTTGTGTCAGTAGCGCTAGATGAGCAGCTGTGTTCTGCTGACTCTCACATTTCACTTGCTCTCCAATGTTATGTAATTAGATTTAAATAAAGCAAGGACCGTGGTGGCCTTTTTCTCCACCTATGGAGCCTGGTTACAGCTATATGGCACAAAGCATTTAAGTGATAACAGTTCCCGGTTTTCCGTACGTGCTTTTCGTCCTTTGTTTTCCTTTTCCAACCCCGTTGCTGTGTCTTGCTATAAACATCGTGTCTCGCTAAAGTCTTCGTGTCTGCAAATAACCCGAGTCTTCGCGAACCCTGCAGCCGCAACATAGCGCTACCTCTTACGAGACTATGACAGCCATTAGCCAAGTCCCTCTGATAAGCAAACTTGGCTTAGCCAAAACAGACTTGCTGACTACAAGAAACTGTTCTCGCCTTCGCTTTACTGCTTGCGGACTTAATTATGCCTTAAATAATTTTTATTTAGCGCTATGTAGCCTTTGTTGCGGATACAAAGGCTTTAGCTATTCAATATAATGATAGTATTAATAATATAACAATAATTTATTCATGACCTTTACAGTGGACGAAAACGAGAGCGAAAGCGAAGAGTTTACAGTGAAAGACGGCTACATCCACTACGGGGCGACCGTGAAACTCGTGTGTTCCGTGACCAGCATGGCGCTGCCCAGACTCATCATCAGGAAGGTGGACAAGCAAATGGCGCTTTTGGATGCCGATGATCCCGTCTCCCAGTTGCACAAGTGTGCTTTCTATATGAAAGATACCGAGAGAATGTACCTGTGCCTCAGCCAGGAGAGAATAATTCAGTTTCAGGTGAGTTTGATCATTTGTAAATTTGTCGTATTTCGACGATACGAGTCTGATCATTTGTCGTTGGCATTGATTTTACATTAGTCTGATTATACAGTATTAATCATCAAGGGTAATTTATAGCTACAAGTCTTATTGTCTGTCTCCGACCGGTGCTAGGACTAGTTTCGTCATACTTAACATTTTAAACCAGACGGAGCGACCTCATAAACGCGCGTCCTCTTACCTGCGCAGGCCACACCGTGTCCAAAGGAAGCCAACAGAGAGATGATCAACGATGGGGCCTCGTGGACAATTATCAGCACAGACAAGGCCGAGTATCTGTTTTATGAAGGCATGGGACCTGTGAGGGCGCCCATCACTCCTGTGCCCACTGTTAATACCCTCCACGTAAGTAAAAATTAGTCAGTCGTGTGTGATGGTCCAAGAAAATAAATTTCTCTTGACCTGTGCATAGACAGCGCTCTGTGGCTGTGAAATGATACCCGTGATATGGCCTAAATTGCGGCGTGCGTCTGTATTAGTACACCACATGAAGCTTCGTACCTTTCAATAAATGATACATTTTGATTCACAGATATTTGGCAAAATAATGAAAGATTGTGCAAAAAATATATTAACATGTCCGGGCGGCAACGTCTTCCCTCGCTACTGCAAAGGCTAGGTAGCCTGTGCGAGTGAGAACCCGCCACCGGTACAGCTTCAGGGCAGCCCTTTGGGCTCCACCCTGCGTGCCATTCTTAGGGCACGTACCATATGACGGGTGAATAAAAAGTATCGAGACTAAACAATGGTACACAATGCAAGCTACAAACCTGATACGTAAGCATATAAATGGTAATTGGTTCATTTTATGCGCTGCACCCACGCGTGTTGATGCGCACGTTCGGGAAAACCCGTTTCTTCAGTTCCAGTTTTTTTTTTTGACGTGGTATGTACATGTCTCTCCCCTTTGTCTCTCTTGCACCCCCGCGTTGAGTAGCTAAGTTAACACACAATGGTACAATTTAAATTTAATTTAAATAATTCAATTGACTGTTCGTTTATTACAGTTAAATGGCGGTGGCGACGTGGCAATGCTGGAGCTCACTGGAGAGAACTTCAGCCCCATGCTGCGCGTCTGGTTCGGTGATGTGGAGGCGGAGACAATGTACCGGTGTCAGGAGTCCATGTTGTGCGTCGTGCCTGACATCAGCGCCTTCAGAAGAGGGTGGCAGTGGGTGCGACAACCCACCCTGGTGAGTACTCCATTCATAAATCACGCTGCCAGCGGTAATAGTTGTAGGTACTATTTTGCGGGTGCAGCATGAATGAGAGAAAAGTGATTTATCTTCTGGTCTGCATGCTGTACCTATTCATCCTGTTGAAGAATCAGAAACGAGTGGCGCGGGTGCGATTAATTGAAAGGAGGACGCGAATTGAACGGAAAGGCAGAATTAAGTAAGTAATTTGTTGTAAGAAGGTAGTTATTAACTGGCAGGGGCTTTGAGGACTTGTTTGAAAAGAGGATACATTTTTGATGACATGATGGTCATCTTTGAAATTATCACTTCTAAGAGACGCGTTGCCTTCTGAGGAGCTACTGTAATGCTATTTTCTATTGGATTCCTGTCGGCTACGGCGGAAGCATGTCATTATGATAATTTTTAAAGGATTTACTGCTATCTAAAAGGCTGTTTCTTTCTAAGAAGCTGTTTTACGTATAAAGGCTTGCTTTTTTAGTGGTTAATCATTTTGTTTTCTAATAATGTCCACTCTTGACAGGTTCCCATCAGCCTGGTGCGCAATGACGGCATCATCTACGCAACGAACCTGACGTTTACGTACACACCCGAGCCCGGGCCCCGACAGCACTGCCCTCAGGCGGACGCCATCATGCGGCCGCACAGGACAGCGCTGTCGCAACAGCCCCAGCAACAGCAGCAGCAGCAACACGGTGAGCTGCCTTCCTTGCAGTCCTCGCCTCCCGCCAACCCGCTCGTCCCTTTGCAATTTGAGCCTTCTACTCCGTTACCTCCGCAGGCTCTGTCCCAACAGCACGGAGCTCCTCACAACATGCCCCTCATGCCGCACTTACAGCAACAGCAGCAACAACAACCTCCTCCCTCTCAGCAACAGATGCAACAGCAGCAGCATCAGCAGCAACAATCTGCTCAGCAGCAGCAACAACCACCACCTCCTCATCAAACTCAATAGCAGCGACATAATTTGGGCAGTGCGGCTGTCTTATCAATACTTATTTATTAACGCTTGTTTTAGGATCGAGAGTACGAACTGCTGCTAACAAACAAACAGTCTGTAGAGTGAGAGATGAAATTAAATGATGTTTGGTAATCAGTCCCGTGTAAATTATCGCTTGTTCGCTGGGTAATCATTAACAGTTTCGATCCTTGTGCTCACGACTAACTCTTCTAATCGCCCGAATTCATTGAAGATATTTTGAATGGGCCAGGGCCTCCTCGTTTGTAAATTATCAGCCTTAAGATTTCTAACGATTTACGTTGTCACCGTAAATTTCGTGGGCCGTGAATCCTTACCCCTTTGCTATAACATACCCATTCTCGATTGGATGTATTATTGTGCCCGCCAGTTCGACTGTCGATTCACTCTTAATGGAATTTAAAATTGTGCAAGTGATCAAGCGAGTAAATGTTATGGTTAGTTCATTGTTTCCAAGGGGCCGAAATACTGTATTTCTGTTAGACGTGTGTTCATACGCAGTTTCATGAGAGGTTCTCGCGCACTGTAGGAGCGTCTCACGTGAATTTAATTGACTATGATAATGGCGCTGTGATCCACCAGACGTTTATCAGGAAAATATCGAGTGATTACCGCAGTTAATTCCAGTTCCTCCCACTTTACGGTGTTTTTTATCGCAGCTGGTGTGTCTCATTGAGGTTACTCAAACTGTAAAGTGCACTTATTATTTTTGGAAAATCACATTGTAGGAGAGACTGTTCTAGATCTATCAACATGGTCCGGTATGTGAATATGGAATTAGACATGTTGAAAAATCACATTGTTGTTGGTAAGACTGTATTCTATCTAGATTTATCATCATAGACCGGTGTGTGGATATAGAAATAGACAAACCTATTGAGTTCCAATGAGGGCTTTAAGAGGACGATTGATAAAAGTCCGTGTTCACAAAACTCTGCGCGCTATGTGAAACTAAGAGAAAACAAAAAGGCAGAAAGTAAACTGCCTTCGGTTCTCGGCAGGTTTCTGTGTGAAACGAAACATGAAACTATGCATACTACCACATCTCAAGTGAACCTGCGGAAACATTACCGTATACATTGAGACGGATAATAGTATTGTGTCTAAGAAAGAAAGATGTTTTGGTCTTTGTTGCACTAGATGATTTATTTTGCCAAAGAGAATGGAAAATATTGCAGTGGTTTCAAGTCCTGCTTTGCAAGCCGTTGAATACACAGAATAATTGTGTCATTAGTGTTACGGGTCGTGCTGTGATGAGGGCTTTAACCAATTCGTGCCTGAATTAAACATCACGTTTCGCAGGAATATCTTAGTACTATTTGTACCATCCGTAAATGTGTGCAGCAGCCACGGAAATATGCCTTGAATGCGTTTAGTGACCCGTTTGTCACGGTCCTAGAGTTTCATGGATACGACACGTGGTTTTTAAATTAGGCACTGAAGAGTTAATGGACGACATGCATTCCCTAATATTGCAGATAAGTTTTCTACTTAATGGAGTGACAGGAATAATTTTAATTTTCGTGGTGAGCATGTTATGAAATAATGTTTAATATTTACTTAGGGATTGTAGGTACAGACCGCTCTAATTGGATTTAATTGGCTTTGCTGTTAACAAACGTCTCGAAAAAATAATAAACTAGTACTTGCCAATTGCATACCAATTCTGAAGAACATAAAGCTTCACTTAACATAGTTGATTCTGTTTAGGGGGTGTATTAGCCTCTAATTTTTTGACCAACAGTGGGTATATACACGCAGTTTACTCCATTTTAAACTCCAATCATTAGGTTTACCCCTAGCAAAAATATCAAGCCCAATCTCTCTCTCATTTTTTTTTATCTTTGGTAACTACGATTGCGGGACGATTAACGTAGCACTTGTTATTGATAGCGGTTTTAAATGATGGTGTACCAAAGCACTAAATCCTATGTAGGTATGAAAATTGAAAAATGGAAAGAGAAAGGGGTGTGAAGTTTTACGTTTGGTGGGTGTAAAGACTTGTTCCTCGAGTTTGGGCCGGGGTGCTGTAGGTATGTAACAATCAGTACCGAGAGCGTGCCCCAAGTGAGGAACGCTTGTGCCCTGTGTACAGTGCTAGCGGCGCAAGTCCTCTCTCTCTCTACTTGTGATATTCCCAACACAAATCGTTGTAGCTGTGAGTAAATATTGTTCAGATCTCAGATGTTCTTCATCCGCCTTAGGATGACCTTCTGTACATAACTCATTCCTGTGTAAATATTTTAATCCATAGCCTTATTTTGTACAAGTTTCATACGAGGAAGATTACGTAGATTAAATAAGTAATAATTACATATAAATAATATTGCATAGTGCCTGTTTCGGGAAATATCTAGAAGTGGTCTAGCGCCTATGTGTTTCGTGTAAATAAATAAATATGTTGTACAGGAACGTTAGAAAGTGTCACCATATTTGGCAGAGGCGGCTCGTACGAAGGACGCGTTTGTAGGGTAGTAATGTAGCTGCTGTTGCCTCTTTATACTCAATAAGTTTTGCTGGTTCTAAACTATTTTTTTTATCCATTTTGTTAAACCTTGACGGCACCGGTTTTGTGTTCGTAACAGCCCATGTTGAACCACCAAATTAAATCAACTTTGAAGTTCACTCCATCCGTCCATTTGGGACGAAGTCGTAAACTTAGCATTTCGTTCGCCAAGTTTTATCAGGAAGCGAAAAGAACGATCGTTATGCTTATTTTACGCTAATGCTAGTGCTTTCAAATTAAAAATACGAAACATTAGCTGTGAAACGTGTTCTCGGTGAAAATAATGGAAGAAACTTAAAAAAAAAACAGAGTTACTGTAGCAAATAAGGTCAGACCAGATGCTGTGCCTAAACTAAATTGTCAAGTTAGTGGGGATTTGTTCAAAGATTCCTAGAGTTCTTGTTGCAGGCTACTACGTATTACATGAAATGGTTGAAATAATTCGAATATTGTCTTGCTGTGGGTCACCAAACCAATTCAATGACATTGATAATGTACCCCTATTGTTTTGTGGAATACCTACTACATTTCATTTCGTATGATTTTTTTTCTTATAGTTCTTTCAATGGTGAGAGCTTTTCTTAATGTTACAGCTAATTGTTGATCGATATGAAGGTTTGAGTTTTTTTATGTGGCATTTGTTAAGGTTTGCCTATTTTATTTTGGATTCTTGTTTTCGACACCGAGACTAGCACTTGGTCGTATTTTATGCTGTCGATCTTTTATCGCCTTTAGTGCAGAAGTTTTCGGACCAGTTCTAGAGTAACTCCCGCTTGTTGCGTGTGGACTTGGAAACAGTCATTGGGCTCGATGTTGCTCTTTACGTATCTCTCCATTTTGCTTGATGTGCTACGCATCTCTCGAACTTTCCTCGTTTTGGATCGATGTTGGCCGTAGTCTTATCAGAAATAGATGGGGAAAATATTAATATAATAATCTGTATTGGAACGCTACGGTCCTGCAGGGTGAGCTGTACATGTGAAGTACAATTACTGTCCTGTGGAAGAAAAATATTGTGTATTTGTCGCTGGGTGGACCTTATTTTTTCAGCTCCGTAGTCTGAGCCATTAGCAGTCTTTCGTGTAATGGTTGTTGTATGTACGCAGTATGACACCAGTCTTCTAAAGCTCGATAGACTTCTTTTGAGACCGAAATTTGTCGAACTCCATAGTAATGAATGCACGAGTGCCGGATGTCATGATACGTGAGCATAGTGAAAGTTGGTGGCATGTCAGTAGTCGAGTATGTATGTCAACCGTGCTCGCCTTCACTGTTGGCAAATCTACATAGTATTACGATGTATGAAGATGCTATAAAATGAATACCGAGCTCCAACTTCAAGATCATTACGTATGAAAAAAAAAAATACCCAGGCTTTTCTCATTCTGACCCTATCGTACTTCTACTGTTGATGCTTCGTCCTGTTATTTTTCTTCTTTCCCGTCTTGCTGTTCTCATGCGCGCTGACTCGTGCATGGGTTCCCCAATTCTCTTGACATTCTTTGTGTCCCTTCTCTCTTCCTCTCTTTGGATCACAGTGTACTCTGTGGGTAAGGGGGCCTAAACTAAAAGAATACAACTACTCTTCTTATTCTGACGCTGCCATTATTTGCGAGAAAGTTTTTACTCTCTGGGATACTCTAAGCAGTGAAGTATCAAGCCCGCGAAGTGCCTGGAACGATAACCAAATTCAAATTGAACACGTTTGTGTGTACATGACACACCAACATCAAAATACACGTGTTGGTAGGTGCATATGTATGTATACCAAATTGTACGCAATGTTTGAAATATCATTTGCCCTTCTCTTGGTGTTCTGAAGGTGGTGTAAACTCCCGGTTTCGCAAGGCCCTGCTAACACTTGGTCTGGGTCGATACAGCAACAGATGCGCACAAGTTCTCTATAGTTATGAATCCAGCACCCACCTCCTCCACCTCTGTTTCTGAGTTGCCTGTTTCTGAAACTTAGGGCAATGAAGCTTCGGTAGAAGAGACGGTGAAATTACGAATAATAACCCGTTAATGTTTTACGCTTTTGCCCAAAAATGTTGCCACAAAAGCTAATATTTTCTTTAAGGTGATCCTCTTCCTCATAGACTGTGATTCCTTCTATGCTCAGAGTGAATTAAACAGAGACGTGTGTACTCGCTCATCACCAAAACAAAGCCACGCGTGACGTACAGATATAATGTGCTAACCATGTATGAGCATGTTTCTGCCTATTCTTCTACGGATATCTGCTTATTCTTCCATTGTTTTGCTAATAGAAGGCAACAAGTCTGGTTTTCAAAATATATCACAATTATTAAATTACATGTTTGTGCTCCAACACTGAAGAAAGTGACAATGTAGGTCACGATAGAGGCTTCCAGCCTCGTGGAAGACGGTCGTTTGCTTCTACACTTCATTGTTTATTTCACCTACGTACGTCTCGGATTTTTTTTTTACCACTATTATCTTACTAAGGTACCCGTTCTTGTAATACAAAATCCTAGTTAATCTGTTGCAACGGTAGCAGCAGCATAGAGTACTGAACTCATGGCACCGGACGTTGGAGACCGAATGCCAGCCCTGGCAAGCGAGCTCTTGCGGAGCTTGACGCATTGACTCAGCATTTTATATCTGCACAACTTTGGGGTATTCACTGCTCCTTGAAATGGGGAGAGTAGAGCGACACGGGCCATTGCAAAAAAAAACCTTCCGTCGATGGCGTTATACTTCTTGATGATTCGAGGCCAACAGCTGCAGTGCACTCTTTTTGGGGCCAGTTGACCCATTTCCGCAGCACGAACCAGTGCGTGTAAGTTTCCCAGTAAGGGGTGTGGTCAAGATGACTCATTGGCATTTATGCAGTTTTCAGCAGCATTGTTTCCGAGGCTTCTGACCACGTTGCTAGTTGGATCTTTACCAAGTGTGCTTCCTTAGCATTTTCTTCAGCATATTGC
>LQNS02278094.1:2252168-2262392 GCA_001587735.2 Parhyale hawaiensis | reverse complement strand
CTTTTTCTTCAGTATTAGATAGGGGAAAAATGAGGAAGCCAGCGGGGGTTTTCCTGAAGGGCTAACTTACTGCCGTCATTTATCGCACACGTGCACCCGTCATTAATAACCTAATATGCCGTCATTTACAATGACGGCTCGGGACACAAGTATACTTATAAACACACGACGGTCATTCTTAGTATTAGATTAGATTAGATTTTTTTTCTTGCTTTTAAACTGAAGAATTTTGGATCACTATTCATGTCTATACTGATGCACTGAACACGAATATATAGGTAACAGCCTTCGGAAATGAATAGCTTCTGAGATATTGGTTTATTAAACTCGGAAAAATAAAAAATTGTTTGTACAGTAGCTCAATAGGTTGGGATTCGTTGGGATTTAACGGATGGGCTATAGGGTTAGGTGAATACTGGAGATCTCGACGGAAAATAATCTGGACGAACTGCCGACGGTAAATGTTTACGAGAGGGGCTCGGGGGATTTTCTCATTTTTTTTCCATTAAATCGTTTTTCTTACACCAATTATCAATGTTATACATTATTTTAGGTCGGCGCATAGCGTTTTCGGTAAAAATTAGTTTTATTGCCATCTAAAAAAAAGGTGTTTTTCTTTTTTCATTCTATGTTTTTTGGGGTGTAGATTAAGATCTGAAGTCCGTTTGTGGCGGTCGGACCTAGTTTTTGAAATATTTGACTTTGAAGTTCCCATTGTTTTCCTATGGGGAAAAATACCTGGCGATGGCAGAGTGTAATGGAATAGCTTTTAAATAGGTTTCTAACCTAACCCAACCTAACCCAACCCAACCCAACCTNCCTAACCTAACCCAACCTAACCTAACCCAACCCAACCTAACCATCGACTCAACGTGACGTTACCCGAAGTATTAAAATGAAAAAAAAAAACAGGCCTTGCCTCCCTAACCTAACCTGTTCCATTACACTCTGCCATCGCCGGGTATTTTTCCCCATAGGTAAACAAGGGGAACTTCAAAGTTAAATATCTCAAAAACTAGTCCGACCGACCAGAGACGCTTCACCTGTTCTGAAAAATAAAACATTAGTAGAATAGCGTCGGTCGGGGTGAGTTGAGACAAATTAAAAAAATAATGATAATAAAAAATCTTGGAAAAAACTAAATAGGAGCACACTTGCTTTATAGGCACATAAATTTGGTGCAAAACCCTATATAAAAGATGACTCGTAGAAGATGGGTTAAGTAGAAAGGGGAGAAAATTTGTGAAAGGTTTAAGAATTGTTTCATCTCCACTACGCAAAGTGTCTCAACTCACCCCCACCGACGCTTCTGTTCTAAGCTGCTGTTATCAAGTGCAGAATTTTCCCTCTTTAGAAAAACAAAAAATTGTTTCACAATCAGACGATTCGGTATTAAAAAAAGTTTGAGTATCGAGGGATTTTCAGTGTATCACCCACGTGTCAAATTTTATGTTTTACTACCGTAGAGTTTCGAGCAAAATGCAACCGTTAGTGACTTCATAATTTTTTTAAGGTCGCTTATGTTCCCGGTAGAGAAAGTATAAAGCATACTTTTTTGATGCAGGTTATATGCTATGCATTTCATTGTGAGTCTTTCAACTTCTGTTATGAAGAGGCTGCTCACCACAAAAACTGAACAGGTGACGGTTTATGGCAATGGGCCTCGGAGACATTTTTCATTTGGTGGGTACCCTTTTTTTAGATGATTTTCTTCACAGCTGTCTTTGTTCTGCTCATACGACATTCTATATTCCCCTACGCAATGAACTTCCCTGTGCATGTTCCTCGATTTGCCTCATCATACCTACCTACACGATGTATTCCCTTTCTTCTACCTGTATCCGTGTTACATGAGTTACCTTAATGTGTAGTAAGTACGCTTGCAGATTATTTATCGTGCCCAGTTTGCTTTCTTTCTCTATGTACCTGTCTTTGTTCCAGCAGTCTTTCCTACTACTTTTATCCCGTCGTTTCTGTTATTTTCTTTTGAAAAAACTCCTATTCTAGGTTGGCTTAAACCAGTAGGAATAAGCGATGCGCATGATTCAGTTATAAAAATAAATTTCAGTGGGCTTTCACCATACCTACATTCGTCTGCGCTGCATCATCTGCGGTGATGCTTCAACTTACACGCTGCGCTGGCAACGCGTCGTCTTTTCATCCTTATAATCGAAAAATAACTTGCTAAATACCTACAATAATTCGTGCAGGTCTATGGTGCCTTATATTTACGCAAAGTAATTATCGAAAAATATACACCGGATGTAGTTCTCTAGATTTCTTACGAGGCGAGCTATCCCGGAAATGTTGTACCATAGCAGACATTCCTTAAGCTTGATGTATCCTATCCTCCTCAGGGAGTACAAGATTCGCCTTGGGCCGTGATGATGTTAGCTTGGTTTGTCCAGCCCTTATCATGAGGAGTAGGGCTTTTGTTTGAAATCATAAACCCTAACATCAGTTTTACCATTCGTTAGTTCTGTTCGTGCCTGTTTTGTTTTATTTCATTCTTTTGTGCTCTTGCTGATTCTTTTTTTGTTTTCTGTTAATCTCTTCTTTCTTTTCCAACTGATTCTTCGCATATGCTGTGATCCTTTGCGTTCAATTGAGCTTTTCCTTGTTCTCAACATAACATTACTCAACATTTTTTCTCTTTCTCTGAAAGTGGACTCAACAATCGCAACTATTTTTACTTCCAGTTGCTGTTTTTTTTACCTCCAACTAAAATTTAGGTTGCACGTCTTTTCTTTTTAGATATTCGTACTTTTCAAGACATAGCATTTATGTATACGACTCGTCAGCAATTGATCCCAGTATGCGTAGTGCAGGACTATAGCATTGATAAAGTCCAAGAAACCACACGAGATTGCTTGAAAAAATGGGCCGTGCATAAACTATAATGCGCATACTGGGGATTTCAGATTTAGAATCCCGAAAGTAGAATTTATGAAGATTCAATTGGAAGAACTTCAGCTGGAAAATGTTCATTGACCAGTGTAATTCATGACCTTTTTCTTCGATTTTCGCGGGTTCGGAACTTCTATGCTGCGTATCTTCTCTATTCGTGAGAGAGATTTGTATTGCTTGTGGGCTCATCGTAGAATTTTTTTACAGCATGGAATGTGTTCAGTTTTTGGGAACTCGGGAAGAACGACGGTTGTTTTATCGAAGGGACGTACCTATATTGCTCTCGCCTTTTGTGATTTTTTGAATAAAAGTGATTTTTGAATAAAAAATGAAGTCGTAATCGCAACAGCTGCAAATTGCACAAGCGTGGCAGTGCTAATTCCTCAATATTTGACACCCGGGTACACTAGTATTTTAAAGGATAAGTTTTAAAATCCTGTTTATCCCAATAAGAAAGCGGATTTATACGTCACTGTACATTTGTTCAGCAATTTAGTGAATTTGTTATGCATGGACACTTAACATAATGAATTGTCGAAAGATCAACATTCATGGATCTTCAGAGTCGGAAAAATATAGCATTGATAGGAGGGGGGAGTCGTAAAATTGATTGTCGCCACAATTAGGCTACCCCGTTGGGGGTTCCTTACTATCTTAAGATTAGCGTATATCCATTGTGTCGTAATAATCAACAGACGCGTTTAATGCAATTTATCGTGTTTACGCCACACTACCATCATACTTCAAAAACGTTTCACACTTTGCTATTGCTGTGAGAAAGTTTTTTTTTTATTCGGATCAGATAGGGCTAAACACCCTCGTTGACTCCTTCGATATTAGTGGGTATTCACTGATATATATCGCGCCCGCAAGTGACAATTCTCAAATTGTAACACCCAAAGTGCATATATTTCATCGCCCTCTTTGCTTCGCACTTCTATTAATATGGCACATGTGCCTAAAAATGTGACTAAAGTTAACTAAAGGGAGCAAAAACTGTCCGGGGCTGAACATGATTGACACGGCCGTTAATAACAACTGAAGTTGTCCTGTAGGCAGCTACTTTATCGACGGCACAAAGTCAGTCGTCCCGTAGTTAATAAAAGTGAGGCATGAGCTCAATTCCGCTCACAGACGCACCGTCACCGAACAAAAATTACTTCGCAATTCATCAAAGTCTGTACTGATGCTCTACTCGCAGATTCTATGGGCTTCATGTGCACCTCGTTATTAAATAATTGCCTTTGTCTCAGGCCGTCAAAGGAGCGTATAGCTGGCATCGTTTCAACGTCTCAGTATCTGAACTTTCAGCAATGCCGGGCAGTTTCAACCATCACCACTTCTGAGTGATCCCTTAAACATCAATTGTCTATAGGTTCCTGTCACTCGGCAGGTATTTAGATGGTGGCAGTTGGTCATGGCAAATAAAGAAATTTAAAAAACTGGTGCATGACGATGAGCGACAGGCGAAATCTTAGCTTGTGGACGCTCCGTGCGTGCTCTCAGAAATGGCATTTGGAAGGCAGGAGTCGTCCGCCGGGCGTCGTTATCTGGGGTAGTTTATTGGGCTAAGTGCAGAGCGGGCACAGCAGTCTCTGTATGGCGTCGTCAACATTGGCGAGATGAGGCACTACAATTCAAAAGAGATGTTGAATGGGACAGTGACAAATGATCTTGCCCTGTTGTCACTGCTCAGCCTTAGAAACAAGGGAAATGAGAGTCGGAGACCATTAGGCGAAAAAAAAAGGATGAGGAGAGATTGTGCACAGTGCATTTGTATTTGAGCTAAATGAACGTTGCTAAGCTTCGGTTATGTCTTGCTCACGGAATGTATGAATACTACCCGATGAGTGGATTTACCTCTCCAATTTTATGCAAAGTCGCTCCGCCAGAGGACTCCATGCATACGCTGTTTTAGTCAACTATCCTGTGTTATAGGAAGCAGTAGCCCCAGGAGGAGTCGATATAGTTAATTTTTGCTTTACCTGGGCCTTCGGGACGTCTTTCCTTCGTGTCCACTTTGCTTCCTTCCGCGTTCGTACTCTTACTGACCTTACGTTCCTGTGTTCTACTTCTTGCCCGACATGCAGTTCTCATGCGCATTGATCCTGCGTAGGAACACCCTCGTGCATGGTTTCCACGGCTTCTTTTTCTCCCTCTGTGAGATCACTTTCGTTGTGGAAACGGAGGCTTAAACTGCCCAGTATCACGAGAGCACTGCCTTAGCTAAAACTTTCGAATTCAGGTGACCCTCCGGTACGTTGTATTGTGTGACCGTTTTAGTGCATCTTTTTTTCTTCAAAACAGTGTTTTTGTTCATACATGTATTTATATCTTTTCAAGAAAATACATATATGCATGAGCTGTGATCTTCCATGCAAGGGTTTCCTGGTTACATAGGCACATTCCTTTACTGTGTACACCTCCCTCCCTCTTTCTTGACCACCGTTGTATACTAGTGCCTGCAAAAATCTATTCGTCTTCCATTTATAATAAAACCAGTTACTTATGGTAATGATAATTTTGTTTAGGTAATCATGTGTCAACTACGAGCACCCAACCGTAGATTCTGTACAAGAAACGTGTCAACAGGGTAACATGTCTCACAGTTTTAATTTCTAGCCCAGTTAATTAATGCAATTCTAGAAAAATTGCTCAGTACCTGCATGAAGTTTCCGAGAAGTCGCCTCATGTATTTCTTTTCAACTTTAGATAAGCAAGTTTGTCTTTTTCATGGACATAGTGATAGGTCCGGTCCCTGTCAGGTTGGGAGTGCATCATTTACCCGGAAAGCGTGTCTTACTCTGGCGTCTCTTACATACCGCTGGTTTCATTGTTACTGATGCTGTTCCTTGCTGTGCGCTTACTTAGTCTAGTTGATCCAACAGCTCTTAGATTCCTTCCTAGAGAGCGTTTCATACAATGCAATTTCTGCAAGAAACTGAAATTTAATCTGGATATTATTTGTGACATGGGTTCGCTGATCTCCTATTACACTTTGCAGTATATTATGCATTCAACGCTAGAATCTTTGTCATGGATCTAACCTGATAACTATTTGTACTCTAATATTTTTCTTCCAGTATACTATTAATCACAGTATACCCGGCCTCAGCAGTGAGGACGAGATTCAGGTTTCGAAAGGCTGCACATATTGTGCGGACGTAGTCTTTCCTGTCAAAACCCAACCGCGATGAACGGAAGGTTTCAGCTTGTCAAGCTTGTACTGACAAACTTTGCAATCTTCTATCTCAAAACACGTCCCTATTGCTGTAATCAAGAGGGTCCAGTTCGGGCGAACTGTATTGCCCAGATTTCCTTCGACCCGAAAGAACTCCATATTTTACCCCAAACGCGTTTGAATGAGTTTGTCAGTTTGCACTTGGGCACGTTCTGCCGAAGGATGCTGTCTGCATTTACTGCATTGTTCCACCACACAAAAGACTTCTGTGGCTAAAATAGCCCTACAATCGGCGACTGCCAAACTGGAGCTGGTTTAGAACCGCATGGAATACATCTTCCCGCAATTTGAAGCTACAATGCCAAGCATTATCACGGAGGCAATGTGCTTGGTTGAAAACACTTAGCGGACCTTTGACACGCCCAAACTAAAGTTAACAACGTGATGGCTAGGCGTTGTTCGCGACCTGATCCGCAATGTTCTTATAATCTGAGAAAATGACAATACGATTTCTCGCTTTTCAAATCGCCAAGAAGATGACAGCGCTTTTCCTGTTACTCTTCTATGCGAACAGCTAACAGGGGTCTTTTTACGTACCTCGAGTATTACCCCTGCACTCCTGAAACTTTTGGACAGTGAGGCTGCTAGGATGCTTTCCCCCTCTTCACAGGCTGAGTTCTTATTAACCCTTTCTTTCATGCCGTAAGATGTATGTTACATTGCATATGCTACATATAGTGTTATTCCTTCCTTCGAAAGAGGAAATTCATGAAAGAAAGGGTTAACCTGCAACCATTTCCATAGGCTTTACTAACAGTCGATCGGTTGACAACTATGTGTCTACTTGAACGAGGCCGATCCTTGAGGTCCCTACCCATCCTCAACGTATCTGCAACTTGGTGGATAGACATTTGACTAACTTTTAGCCTTTTAGGGATATTCGAGTTGTCATTCGAGCGGAGTACAGCAGATATCTGAATTTCCTGTGTTTCCATTGCCAAATACATGTCGCTTGCAGCTATGTACTGCAAATGGTAATTGCCTGCCAGTGATGAAGTTCAAGTTAGTGATGCGGAAATTGCTTTAACTTCTTGATGTTGACAACTAACCTGCATAAATGAAGTGTGACATCACTTTTGCAAAACCTAATGAAGTTAAGACGGCCTATTTGCTCTTTTATTGATTCATGAGGTGAGATGTCGGGGAGGGGAGTTTATTCCAAATGTTCACTGTGAAATACGGAAAGAACTGCTGGCTTATGAATAACCTTAAGCAAGCAGATCTTTCCGTATTTCATAGTGAACATTTGGAATAGACTCTCCCCCCCCCCCCCGATGTTGTCGGTGCGAAGGCAGTCAATGCGTTTAAAAATCGTCTTGTAAAATATTGGGAGAGACATTCTCCACAGCGAAGAACTCCTCCTTCAAAAGTCACTAACTCTTTACGGCCAATACCGGGGTGGCTACATCAATCTATAATATTCTCTCTTCCGCCCCAACTAGCTAGATGTCTCCAAGCTCTGCGGATCAATGGCCATAAATCTTGCTTGCATGCAGGATCGTTTCTTCAGCTGAGATTCTTTCGGCCCCCCTCCTTTTTTTTTTCTTCTTATTTTTTCCTCGGTCATTTACATCATACTGACATAATGGCAGCAGTAGCTCATGGAGGGCCGGGGCGCAAGTCCCGGCTGCTCTCTGGGGATGGACCTGTTGGTCCTTCTACTGTCAGCTATCTGATCTAAACTAGTCTTAGAACTTCGTGATGAACGACTTACCTCATCGAACTCGTATTCTTTCCACGTGGAGGACAACGGAAAGTACAGTAAAAACTCCTAATAGTAATAGACCTGCCTCTTATAAGACAAAACTCCCATTAGAAAAATAAATTTTTGAAATTGTACACGAAAAAAAAACTAAGACGCAATCTATTATTTGGGGTTTGGTAAAATTTCTGATGAAAGTATCAAGTGGGTATCATTAAGAATGTTTCTATGGCTATAAACTATGCTTGCGGACTTATATACTACTATATTTGTTAAAATATTAGTAATAGAAAACTTTCATAATACCATGAAAGAGGTAACCTATCGAAGACTGAACCTAGAGTATTCTATCCAGTGAATGAAGGAAAACAGTTTCATTGACTAAATTAAGGAACTCGTTTCTTATTAGATGATAAATATGGAGCGTCAATTAATTTTTTGTTTTTGAAAAGATCTGGCTACATTCCACCAAGTATTCATATGAATACACTCCACGTGACAGTGAGACTCGGTAGAGGTAATTATTTTTGCCCTCGTTGACACTTGGCGATACCTCTTAAAAAAACAAGAAAAACTGTACAAGTAACTCTGAAAAACAATATAAGTTTTGACAAGAAAGTCTCCATTTATGATATGTTCATTGAAGGTACGAAGGCCTGTGATTAAAGTATGATACTATAAAGTGTTCCATCATGTCTGTAGAAATAGTTTATTGGCGACTAGAGAGAAGAAGGAGAATATAAAATGTTTCGTGTTAAAGATCTATGACCAGACAGTATGAACAAAAAAAATCTTATAAGAAACATTTATTTGTCCAATTTCGCACCTAACATACACTCTATTGCCCATGCACCTCTAATAATGATGGGGGCGCTCCTTGGAATGGAAACATGAAATTATTGCAGTGTCCCCTTCACTATTACAGAAAACTGCTGTTCTCGTAAGAGACAAACCCTCTTAGTAGACAATCCATGTCCGGAACGCAACCTTTGTCTAGGAGGAGTATTTGTTGTAAACCCAAACGCAAGAGTAAATGATTTTCTTCTTTTTCTAATTGATTTCACTTTTTTGTTCCTTTGCTAGCAATTAGCGCTGTGTTGCAGCTACCTTTTACTTTAGAGATCACCCACCGGCTTGGTATAATTTGTGTGTACCTACGAATATTGCAGTGCTGTCCAACCCAATCCCGGGGTAAATTACTCCTGTGAGGTAGAAGATCCATTTTTTGGAGTAAGGAGTGAGGAAATGTAGCCTGGTCATAGTGACCTGCATGACTTGTGGAGTTCCTCATTCGACTGCAAAACAAAGAAAATATCTGATGTTGTCGGATATGTGTTCAATGGGGTAACTGATAATTACGACATGGCATTCTGGGGTAGTCACTTCGAAAAGGTTGAGAAACATTGGTGCCTAGCTCTGAAATTCCTATGTGCGCTGTAGTGTTGGCACATCAGGGCAAGTCCTGGTGAGTACTGGTAACGACAGTTGTTAAAATTTGGGGATTGCATTTCTTTTGATACGCGGTTTACTTACATGTTACGGAGAGTATCGGCTAGCTCTGCTCTGGCCTAGGATTCTACATCCCATTTGTATAATGTTTCTACTGCATTGTTGTTTTGTGCTGTATTGTCTTTTCAATATGCTGTTCTCAGGGACGCAAATGAGAAGGAATAACTCCATGCATGTTTGTAACTTCTTAAATACAATCACCAAAATTTAAACCCCTAATGTACTGCCATCCATTTCGACTTACTTTTTTACAGAGCAGAATTTTGAGCTGCAAAAACCCTGGCATCCTGTGTCAATTTACGTTGCTGTCTGCAGTGCTGCACTACATTGCTTTTTACGTAGCAACTTGTAAAAACTCATGGGTTGATGAACACTAGTCTTCGTAAATCACCTGCTGCTGCAGTTTATCTTGAGGTAGCTCGGAAGAGGCTTCCGTGGACTTGGCAAGCTTGACTGGGAGACTGTCACAGACCTGACGCGACTATCAATGCCCAGTCCCAGCGACTTCTCCCTGCCCGAGTCTGGAGGATTAGTTTTGCTGAGCTTGCTTAGAATACATGACGCAGCTCTACATTACAATTCATTATGGTCGCAGAGAAGATTAGATATGAACTTAGTGCAATTCAGGGGCCTATTACAAATAAGCTACTTCGTACACCGAGAGACGCCTGCAAGCTTCGAAGCCACGAAAACAAATCTTTGATTTGGATGCCATAATTGCCGGTGTCCTTTCACAATCCAAGTGATTTGTGGATCTCCAAAATTATTGTCCAGTTGCAGATTCATCATAGAGCGCGTTCAAAACCGGGCATGTCTCATCCGAGAGCTACTGAATTAAAACGAGCTTCTCTTGAATGATATTAAA
>LQNS02278094.1:2240298-2251410 GCA_001587735.2 Parhyale hawaiensis | reverse complement strand
CACTTGAGTGTCTCCTACTATGCTTTGCGCCTTGTTTCCTGCCCGTAGTAGCGCACGTAGGCCATGCGACAAATTATGTGGTATTTAAATACTACACACTCATCTCTGTTGGAACGCCTGAGTTGCGGAGGTTAAACAAAGTTTATAACTAACTATTCCACTCCCCTCAGGGGTATGGGATGAGTCATAGGCCATAGGGTAAGGTATGTTCGCCCGTCCAATGTAATGGGGAGCAGCGCCTCCAGGGGGACCCTGTAGGTTTCCTTGCCATTTTCCAAGCCTTTGAAAAATTTGTCTTTCGTGCATACTTTGCTTCCTTCCTATTTCATACTCCTACTAATCTTACTTTCATCTGTTCTTCCTCTATACCTTCCCGACTTGCTGTTCCCATGCGCGTTGATCCTGAGTGGGAACACCTTCATGCATTGGTTCTCCCTTTCTATCGACTTGGTTTATGTCTCTTATTTTTTCCTCTGTTAGATCACCTTACTTATGGAGAAGAAGACTTAAACTATTCAATAATCTAATGTAATCTCCCTTCTCACCCATCTTTCCATAGGACAAAAGCTCAAGCAGCTCTCAACTCCAACTTCCTACTAATTTCAGCATGTTAAATCTACAGTACTGTATTGGCGAGCATCAGTTTAAAGCAGCCTAAAAATTTTGTGATAAGTGGACTCACTGTAAGGCTGAGCATCCAACCGTTGGAATTCATATCGAGTGAATCGGTGAAACTCTTGTCTTATGAACAAATCCTAAGGACTTCTTACTGGAAAAGTCTTCAGTTGGATGCTTCAGATACGGTTCAAGCCAAATCGCGGAGTGGGAAGGGGGGGAAGCGTGCATTTACTGATGAAACAGTTTTAGCAAATTTGAAGTTTGATATCTAGATCTGCTTTACGTTCTGTCGGCGTGAAAAAGCAAAATGAAATTGTACTGTACTACCTTAGTTAAACTGGCGACCTTCGTAGTTTCTGACATCTAATAAATCAAGAGATCAAGCACGTGGGTTTACTGCAGCGTCTACAGTAGGTCTATCGATGTGAACAAGAGAGCGCCGTCAATAATTTTTTTTCGCCATGATTTTCAACTACTGGATATGTTGTGCGCGTTTGGTGGATTTGCGCGATCGATCGATCGCGCAGCGCGTTTGGTGGATCATTGTTTAAAATTTTACTTTTTTTTTGTCAGGAACGGAGGGGATTGGATGGGCTGTAATTTGGGCTTATATCAGGTTGAATGGGCTTTAATGCCGGATTATGGATGTTGTAGGTGGTTTGCGCGTGATCAGATACACTAGTTGTTATATACAGTCATGAGCATATTTATTGACACGGTGCTTGAAAACACACATATTGTTCTTAAAATCATCTGCAATAGGTTAGTATGAAAGTCAATTGCATACAATAATATATTTTCAACTGTTTTTTCCACTGCAAAAACCAGAATTTTGTAAATATCTGCAACAAGAGTAGTGAGCAGAAGTGTGAATATTGCAGGTTCAAATTCATTGACACGGTTGCTTATTTTTGTCTCTTCAAGGTTTTTATACTGTGTAATTCTACTCTGAAGTTTCCTACATATATTGGTAGAACTTTGTATTCAATTGATGTTTTCAAGGTATTTTTTACATTATTCCATTTCAGATAATTGCTACAGTATACATATATTTTCATAGAAATAAGAGATTGTGACGGTGAAGGTTAAAAAACACAGTGAAGACATCAGGAAATGTGTTGTAGCGTGTCATTTTAAGGAGGATGGAGATGATAAGATTTCTAAAAGGTTAAACATTCCAAAGTTAACGGTTCGAGCCATAATAATGAAGCATGCCCAACAAGGCCATGTCAAAAACAAAATAGGACGTGGAAGAAAAAGGGTTTTGTCCTAGTAAAGGTAAAGTCAACTCTGACCTCACCCTCAGCTGAGAAACCTACATGCACTGGTTTGTGCTGCGGATACAGGCCCACTGGTCCTAGAGGAGTAAGTGCGGCTGCAGTCGACCACGGGTCAACAAAAACTATGGCACCAATTTGACAGAAGATTCAACTGACCCACAACCTCCCACCCCCACCACTTCTGAGGAAGGCAAGTTCCACCACGGCGCAGTAGATGCACACAACTGCCGAGACAGCGCATCTATAGATCAGTAAAGAGCTCGCGTGCCTGGGTTGTCATCGAGCCTGCGATACAAGGATTGTGAGCTGCGAACGCCCGCATGCTGCTGCCTTGGAGGCAGAGCGAAAGATTGTTATATATTCCAAGCAAAACCCAAAGGCCAGTGCAAAGGACATTGTAGATGCTCAGTGTGACCCTGGAGCAAATGTATCTCAATGCTCAACTAACAGTAGGAAAAGTTTTGAAGAGAGCGGGATTGAAAGCTTGTTGCCCGAGAAAGACTCCATTACTCAAGCCTGTACATCTTGAAGCAACGGTGGAATTTGTAAAATATCACATTGACAAAAGTATTGCCTTCTGGAAGCAAGTTTAATGATCGGACGAAACAAAAATCGCACTCTTTGGGCATAATAGTGTCTCACATGTTTACTGGAAATCTGGTGAAGCCTTTTTTCCAAGAACACCATACCAAAAGTGAAGCAAGGTGGCAGAGGTTTGAGGTTTTGGGTATGTTTTGCGGATACTGGACCAAGACACCTTGTGAAGGTCAATGGTATTATGAAAAAGAAGATTATGTAGAAATTTTGAAGGATAACTTAGAAGAATCAGCAAAGGAACCGTCACTCGGTCGTCGTTGGTGCTTGTGCAGGACAACGACCTGAAGCATTCAGCTAATTTTACTAGGGATTGGCTGGAGAATAATGACATTAATGTTTTAGAGTGGCTTTCCCAGAACCCAGACTTAATCAAATGAAAATCTGACCTGTGGATAATATTGAAGTTGAGAGTAATGGAGAAAAAACCCAAAGAACCTCACTCAATTAGAGGACATTTTTGTGGAAGAGTGGAGTAACATTTCTGCTGGAGAGTGCTTCAAGTTAGAGGAAACGTATAACAAAAGACTGCAGCAAGTACATGAGGCTAAAGGTCGTACAATCGATCTTTGGAAATAGGGTGCCAATAATTTTGAACTTGTGCATTTTGAAATTAAATTTATAACTTCTTATTACTTATATTTTTGGGAAATCGATTAATGCATCGGAAGGAACAGGTGGAAGGAAATACATAATATATGATTGTATGTAATTGACTTTTATTCCAACCTCTTGCACAAGAACAATATGTGTGTTTCTTTGCACCGTGCCCATAAATATACACATGACTGTATATTTATATATAAGATCTTCAAGCCAATTTTCAACAGTGGTCGATTTGTTGCTCCTACTTTCAGTCTGTTATATTTACCCTTCTTATCAGTCTCTTTTTGGTTCTTGAGCATGACAGAAATAGCAGTATAGAGCACTCTGAAAAAGTGTAAAGAGTCCCTGCTAACGAAAAACTAAATTTGGTCTTTATATCAAGATTTCTTTTTATCATCACCAAAATTTGTTCTTTGTACCTCTTAACATTAATAACAGTTTCTGTAATTTTCATGATGATCCGTCCGTAACTTTTTGAGTTGCGTTCTGACAAACCTTATGACGAACATATTGTCAAACAGACAAACGGACCCACAGATCATAAGGAAAATGTCATTCGATCTTTGTACCATTCCTAACAACTTTCGTGCAAATTTATTTCGTCGACGGACACAAGAAAACAGATAAACTCGACAGAACACAACTTCCTTGACGGAAGTAGTAATATTAACATGACCAATAAATTATGAGTGAAGAATGCAGCACCATATGCACAAATCTGTGTTCCTTTGAATTTATTTAACCCTCAGCACTTTGTCCGTTTTCACGTTGACAAAATATTTTGCCGTGCATTAGTATAAGTTACACGAAACATTTTGTATCCTTCGCGAATTTTTTTTTGCAGGAACTTTAGGACATGATAAAACTTTTAACTTTCTCGCCTGAAGCTCTGCTCTTGCATTGCATTAATATTAACATAAGTTTTGTCTTCTACAGTAGAGCGGTTGCTGGAGAAACCGTTAGGTGTCGCGGAGAAAGAAACTACGCGTATGGACAACGGTTGAAAACCATACTTTAGTAATCATGAATAGGTATGTATTTTATGATTTTAACCATCAGTAATACGTTGATTACGGAAATTGAAAATGGATAAAAAAAATACAGTCTTAACTACAATGTGTGTATCTGTGCTGCCTAAAATTAAAATCTACAAATTGACGAATTCATCAACATTCTGAGTCATGGTTCAGCTTTGCTGTGAATCACCCTGTATTAGAATAGAGTTTGTAGGTTGGCTGGTAGGGCGGTCTCGTCGTTCCTGTATCACTAATGGATAGACGGAATTTATTTGCTCAACGGCAAAGGGGTCGTTGTTTCTTCAGATACGAAATCTAAGCATTGAAGGCGTCTGAAGTACTTCTCAGAGGGAAATACTTGATATTCATTTCGTTCACAGACCAGAATATTATTTGCTTTGCGCTCTTGATGCGCACGCGGAGTAGTAAAAGACCAACGAGGACAGAGAAAGATGTTCGTTGGAGCATAACCACAGACAAGATCACAGAAAACTAGGGTTTTGCTAAAATAATTATTTTTGAGGCCTTTTGTGGTGGTGTGGCCCACTTATTATAAGCTACAATCGATAACGATTCAAGTTAATAAGGAAAGAATGAGGTGGTATATAAGCAGATTTTTCATGATGTCTTTTGTTCATATCACATTTATAAGAACGTTTATTATAATTAATCAATTATCTTATAAGCTTATCGAAAAAATGTGCTGTAGTGGCCCAAGTATAAAGAACGCAACAACGGCAAATTTTGGTACTTTTATTACATGAAATGTTTTGCAAGTGCATTGGGGAATTTTTCACGAAATAAACTTGGAGCAACTATACGTAAATTACATAAAAAAATTTTACATTTTTCTTTAACTGTAAACAAATAGTCAACTTACAACAATAAAATAAAAATGCTCATTTCGGCCTGGGCAAAATTTGAGGAATAATGTTGAATTAAAGCAATCAGTATAACAACATTCAATTTATGTACCTATTTTTTAAAACTTATTAATTGATAGCTTGGGTTTGTGCAAGACAGACTACTGTCAATTATTGTTGGTAGTATTTTCGAGCAATATATCGACAACACATAAAGCTTTCTTTCACTTTTGAAGAAACGCAGGTCATCCTGGCTAATCAAGAAAAAAGAAAACAAGCTAATTCCTGTAATTACTGGTATCGTTAGAAGGCCAAAATGTGTTATTTCTTGTTATCAGTAGAACTGAAACTGATAAGACATTTGAACCAAAACCGAGAACTGGCAGACCTTCAATGACTTCTAAACGGGAAGATCGATTGATTGTTAACACGTCGTTAAAAGTCCGTTTCGAGCCAGCTACATCGATTCTCGAAAATTTTGTGAGCAGCCTGGAAAGACAATCTCTTGTAGAACTAGTTCTTGCAGGTTAAATAAATAAACTGTTCCATTCCTGCCTCACTGCTCCGTTTCTACCTCACTGCTCCGTTTCTGCCTAATTCTTCCGTTCCTGATTAAAATTGTTCCATTCCTGTGTAATAATTGTTCCGTTCCTGCCCAACTGTCCCATGCTAATGTCTATACAGAACTTTTCCGCCAACATGCTATTCCTCATTTACGCAATGGTACTGGTAAAACTTCAGTTATTTATGCAAGACAATACGACTTGCGGCTAGCTAAAAAAGTAACAAGTTTTATAGAAGAGGAAAGAATAGCTGTAATGAAGTGGCCACCTCAAATTCCTGACTTGTATCTCATAGAGAATGTTGGAAAGGCTCAACGGAGAAAAGCTCAGAACGGAATCCTTAAAATCTTGATAATTTATGGCGTTTTCTGGAGGAAGTATAGGAAGGGATCACTAGCAACTTTTGCAAGAAATTGAATTTTCATTAGCGTTCTTCATACATATAGGCAATGTAATTATTTTTATAAGCATTTCTGATGTTCCTTACTTTTGGTCAGGACAAAAGTGTACTTTTTATGTTTTAATTTGAATAATTACTTACAGTTAAAGATAGATGAAGAACTTTGTATGCCATTCATACATATTTGTTTCAGGTATGTTTTGTGAAAATTTTAGAAATGGACGTGAAGAACATTTTTGGTAATGAATATTTTCAAAAAATGTTGTTTTGGCTGTTATTTTGTCCACTACTGTATATATTACAATTAGAGGGCCCAACCGTCAAAAAATAAAGGCATATAATTTTGTAGCTAAGGTTTTTAGTGTTCCTGCTTCCAGCATAAGTTTTACTGTTAACTACATAGGTTTCATACCTGCAGGCCTGATCTTCCATTAACGAAACGCAAGTTGTACTGCCATGAGTTCACGAGAGCGAAATATTCTTCCTGCAAGGTGAGGCGCAACTGTCAGTTTGGAATTATTTAAAAGTTGAACAGCACCAAGAAAATATAGTTCAATCAAAATAATTCACCGAAAATGCTCAGAGCTTACTGTAGCCTGGATATCAGCCGATACCTGAACCTTCAAGGTCCGAAATTTGGCTGTAATGTAAGTTAAGCATGATTTTGACTCTGTTCAGCGCGAAGTGTCAATTACCACCAAGAGATGCAGCGGGAGAGAGCATAAGCGAAATGAATTAAGCACGAAAAGAATGAAGAACCAACACTGACTGAACCTCTCGAACTGCTACGAAAAAATTCAGCTGAAAAATATACGATACACCTTATGACTGACAGGATGAAAAACTCTATAAAAGAAACCGCCTTTCATCTATACCACGCACAATAGACGAATCATCATATGAAATAGTACCGAGCTACTTTTCAAAGCGAATGGAGATTAAAAACCAGCAGTGTTTTCACTTTTGAGCATATATTTCAAAAACTAGAATTGTCATCGTAATTCCAAGGGCTAAAATTTCATTGTCTCTCAACTTTTTGTTCAGTAAATGAATTTTCTCCAATCTAAACCTTGGAGTAAATATACTACTAGAGGGCGCCTCCAGCCACTGTCGCTGGCAATGATTGCCTTACGTTGTGGCTTGAAGTCCTCGACTCTTAATCCCTCTAACCTCGGTAGGTAACTTGGTTGCGCGGCTGGCTGACAGCCCCTTTTACGTTGAAGTTAAATGACCTGCCCCACCATTAGCACAAGCTAGCTCACGAAATTTGCTAGCAAAAGTTGGGAGCGTATTTTTACTCCCAGAAATAAAATTATCGTTTAAGATGTGCTGGAAACTTGAGGAGGTTGGTACTGTACGTATATAAGATACCAAGCGGTATTTTAGTCGTCTTTTCTAGAGAATTGGAAATCTAAAAGTAGACGTGGACAGTATGTGCAGCAATGCAAGGATCTCTAATAGAGAGGAGGGAGACCCAGCAGAATCGTCCGTGAAGCTCAAGTGTCGGGTGTAGCTTTCAGGTGTGGCTGCTGCTATCAAGGAGCTTTAATAGGGAAGGAGTGAGCCCTGCTGCAATAGATAAGGTAAGCTGGCATTCCAACTGGTCTGGTATGGCTGCGACGCGGTCATGAATATCATTGGGGGAAGTAAAGCGGAAGCAGCGAGTTTCACGGGGGAGCAGCAGATAAACTGATGCACTGATATGCGATTGGTTCGTACGGCGACTGTCCGCAGTCATACCCGACTTTTGAGCTTCACGGGCGAGGGTCCTGGCTCCCTCCTCTCTATTAAACCTCCTTGGCTTCCAGTCACCTTATGCACCAATTGCAAATTAGTACATTAGTTTTTGTTGCTCCCGGCAAAACTCCTTCCTCGCGCGTCACTTCTACCAATGAGATTCATGAATGCGTCACAGCCACACCGGATTTGGTTGACTCGGTGGCATGGTTCCCTCCTCCCTATTAAAGCTCCATGCAGCTAAAACAGCTGATGAAAAGCATGAGCCTGGTACCTCGCACCACTTCTTCTTCTCGCTTCAAGCCAGAATTGCAGGAAAAAAGGCGCATAGGCTCCAATAGGAATTAGTGCACGTGCGCGCTCCAGTAGTATATTTACTCAAAGATCTATATCCTCAACAGCGTGACGGAGGGAAAGACCAACCAAAGAGCAAGATAGCAGGCAGGCTCGGGGCTAGCAACCAACAACTGTGTGTTATTATATAAGGGATATATCAATTTTTTTTCGTGGGCATGTCAAGAAAAAAGATATTACCAGTTTTTCAGGTCTGTCATGATGTCATCTTCACGTCAGCACCAAAATAAAATCAGCATCATCTGATTTTACTCGCTCCGTTCTTAATCTGAACGAGCGACCCGCACCACCATGAGCTGACGATGGTTGAAAATATTTAATTCAACGCAAGCCCTATTTACTTGTTTTTTATTGGCGGTGCTAGCCACATGGATATCTGACCTTTTTCATTCTTTGGTTTGCCTAACAAATATTTTTGGCAGTAACAGCAGCTTAAGCTGTGAATCCTCCCTTGAGGGAGGGGACAAAAGTTTTGTTAATGTATCTAATCAAGTTGCGTATCATCAGCTCCAAGCCAATAAAGCTTTTTAAAGCTGTGATGTGAGAAGATAGAGAAATTGAATATACCTGATACGCTAAGAGACATGCTTCATCGTCTTCATTACTTAAATTTCAAATTTGTCTCGTTGCTGCTTAATAATAACGTCCCTGCCTAATTGTGCCGTTCTTGAGTAATTGTTCCCTTCCAGCTTAATTGTTCCGTTCCTGCCTAATTGTCCTATTTCCGTCTAATTCTTCCCTTTCTGCTTAATTGTCCCTTCCTTCCTAGTTGTCCCGTTCCTGCCTAAGCGTTCTGTTCCAGTCCAGCTGTTCCGCTCCAGCCGAATTGTTCCGTTCCTACGTGGTTGTGCCGTTCCTACCTATTTGTTCTATTCCTGAGTAATTATTCCGTTCATGACTTATAGTTCCCTTCCTCAGTTCCAGTTCCTCACTAATTTCTTCGTTCCTGACTAATTGCTCCTCCGCTTCTGACTATTTTTTTCGTTCAAGAATAATTGTTCCGTTCATGACTAATTGCCCCGTTACCGACTAATTGTCTCATTCTTGTCATTACTTGCCTCCATCCTGTATATACCTGCTTCCATCCTGCCTATACCTGCTTCCTTCCTGCCTATACCTGCTTCCTTCCTGGCTATACCTGCTTCCTTCCTGGCTATACCTGCTTCCTTCCTGCCTATACCTGCTTCCTTCCTGCCTATACCTGCTTCCTTCCTGCCTATACCTGCTTCCTTCATGCCTATACCTGCTTCCTTCATGCCTATACCTGCTTCCTTCATGCCTATACCTGCTTCCTTCCTGCCTATACCTGCTTCCTTCCTATACCTGCTTCCTTCCTGCCTATACCTGCTTCCTTCCTGCCTATACCTGCTTCCTTCCTGCCTATACCTGCTTCCTTCCTGCCTATATCTGCTTCCTTCCTGCCTATACCGGCTTCCTTCCTGCCTATACCGGCTTCCTTCCTGCCTATACCTGCTTCCTTCATGCCTATACCTGTTTCCTTCATGCCTATACCTGCTTCCTTCCTGCCTATACCTGCTTCCTTCCTATACCTGCTTCCTTCCTGGCTATACCTGCTTCCTTCCTGCCTATACCTGCTTCCTTCCTGCCTATACCTGCTTCCTTCCTGCCTATACCGGCTTCCTTCCTGCCTATACCTGCTTCCTTCATGCCTATACCTGCTTCCTTCCTATACCTGCTTCCTTCCTATACCTGCGTCCTACCTGCCTATAATTGATTCTTTCCTGTTCCTAAATAATTGTCCTTTTCGTAACTAATTGCCCCTTCGTTACTCATTGTCCCATTCGAGACTAACTGCTCCCATTCATACCTATGTTCTCACCGCCTGACTAATTCTTCCGATCTTGAGCAGTGTAGAGCAGCAGCTGAACACTGATATCTAGACACCAACGGGGAACCGGTATATTCATCGTAGGGGATACTTATCACATGATAAATTTATAGAATGGCATATTTATCGAATGGTAAATTCAAAAGGAAAGCAAAATAAACCGAAAGGTAAGGTAATTCTATTTGGGCCTCCAGAGTGTCCTAAATGTCCTACGATCATAATAGTTGCACAAAAATATATATCAAAGCATATACGAACTATTGTAGCTCCCTGAAGGATAAAATTTTATCATTATTTAGGTTATTTTCTGTAAGAGGCACGCACCCGGTCGCAGAGTATCAGTAAAATGTTGCCCTAATTAAGCTGTGCCGTCGCGTACGCGTCGTTAACATTTCCGCCTCTCGTAATTGTAAAAACTAGAGCATCATTGGAAAAATTATGGATTTAACATTCGCCAGTTTCAACAACACCGTTCCGTAAGACAGTTAAGGTGTGGGGAATACGGCTTGGTAAATTTTTTGCCCGTTAGTTAACGCGAGTTGGACGCGGCCCCACTGTTGTACTGCGGTAACGCGCGCAGCGTATAGCAGCTGATATATATCTATATATTTTGCTCTAAAAGTACTTCTGATTCATGTGGGCATTCACCGGTTTAATTCAATTGCTCTTTTACAAGCCTTTGAACCAACGTTCTTTCAAAATGTTATCCTTCAGAGAGCTACAAAAGTTCGTAGATGCCTTGATACAAATTGTTGTGCAACTATGATTGTAGGACACTCTGGAGGCCCAAATGAAATAATGAAGAAACTGTGCAAAATAGCTACTGATAAACGGACTAGGTTTTTATGACGTTACAAGCCCATTTCCCACGATGCACTACAGCTTGGCCCCACCCCGTGGGTTAACCTGTTGTGTCTCATACTCCTTGCTGTTAATCATATCAACGGTAGGTATCCTTTTTTCTTTCCTACTAAGAGAATTGAGAGCAGAAGTAAGATTTCAAACAAATAAGCACACAAATTAGAGGTTTAGTTTTATCTAGTTTTTTAAATAACTCAACACTGTACAGTAAATCTCGTTATAAATATATATCTATATTATACTAAAAGTCTGTGAACCGGTCTTGCTTGTTTACTTGTGTCTTGCTTGTGTCTTGTGATCTTGTTTGACACATCTTCTTCACTTTTAGATAGGGAAGAAATTCGATGGTCCTCTGGGGACATGGCATATCT
>LQNS02278094.1:2204652-2217574 GCA_001587735.2 Parhyale hawaiensis | reverse complement strand
TGCTATTCTTTGCGCCTTTTTCCCGCCAGTAGTAGCGCACTGAGCCAAATTGAATTCTTCCGGCAGGAATGCCGAGATAAAATATTCCTACAGATGACATAATATTAAAAAATGAAATTCACTGTTGAATCGCCTGAGTTGCGGCTACGGTGGTAAAACTGAAATCTAACTGACTTTCGCGGTTTTTGTCGAGTTTGTCACCCAGTTAACTCAAAAATTTATTAATCTAATTCCTACGAAATTTACAGGGATTGTTAGGTTGTTAACAAGAACAGATAATAAACTTTTGGGGAATATCCATTCAACTGTTTGTTTGTCTGCCTCTTTTTTTTCTTGGTAACATAACTCAGAAAGTTATAGACCGATTTTTATGAAATTAGGTGGAGTTGTTGGGTTGTTACTAGGAGCAAATGACCAAATTTTTCTGTAGATCTATTTGTCTGTTTGTTTATCTCTGTTTGTTGCTTATAATTTTCAGTGACAAAACGCAAGAAGTTATTCACGGATCTTCATGGAATGGATAGGAATTGTTAGAAATGTTAAAAGACGGAATGACCAAATTTTAGTGGTAATCTGTTCGTATGTTTGACTAATGTTTGTCAAAATGCTTGTCAGAATATAACTCAAAAATTGATCGACGGATATACTTGATATTTACAGTAATTGTTAGAAATGTTGAGAGGTACAAATGACCATATTTTGGTGATGATCGTGGTTTCCTTTAGTACCGCTGACTAATGCTTGTCAAAATGTTTGTCGGAACATAACTCAAAAAGTTGCTGACGGACCTTCAAGAAAATTACAGAAGTTGTTACTGCTGTTAAGAGGCACAAATGACAATATTTTAGGGATGATACAAAAGAAATCCTGGTCTTAGAACCAATTTGAATTTTTCGTCAACATTGTTTTGCTTGGCGGAGGTACGCGCTCTCAGAGTGCTCCAGCTTGTTGCTGGGACGCCTTGAGGATCAACTGGAGACATGACGTTTGTCGCTCTTGCTTTTACTGGGATGCCTGTGAGATTTATGGGTACCGGTACTGATTAGGACCCATTTGGTTTTAGTTGTTGTTACGCCTTTAGGTTTGATTGGGGTTGTATGGGGCCTATGGATTTAGTTGAGACTGCAAGGCCTTTGGGTTTAGTTGTGATTGTGGTGCCTTTGTACTTCCTCTCTGCGTTTTGAAGCTAACAAAATCAGACGCCACAGTGTTGCTGAGGGCTCGATATATTAAATTAAACGAAATCAATTCATGTAAGCTCTGTGCTTGCGAAGGAAAAATACTGTGACTTGTTACATTATTTATTGAAGGCAAACTTACTATGATGTTTCGTTCACGATTTTACTGGAAGCGAATGTCTCCTCATATGCAATGGATGGGCCTACGGGTTAGGTCAGTTAAGGTCAGTTTCCTTTTGTTACGAAGAGCCGCGGTCACAGGGAGAAATTAACAATCTTCATTCTGTTCTTTCATGTATTAAAGGGCAGTTAAATTACTATATCAATTTAATTGTAGAATGGGAACTTTACTGTGGGCTAAGGCTGAACCCCATACAGCGTTAAAATGACTGAATTCGCCCGGTTGTGGCAGCCAGTCATATGCCCTTGGAAGCTCTTGACGTGGAGGATGCTTGTCTCACTTAGTATCTTCCTCTTTCCAGTGCTGGGCTCTCTGGTATGCCAATATCAAATAAGAGCCTCTTGCTACGATATCACTTTCGAACGCTTCTTGCTTGCATTTCATTGCACTTGGAAATTTTTTAGCAACCTTCAAGTGAAATTTGCATTGATTAGCTCAGCGACTTACATTTACATACGTACACCGGATGGATTTCTCTTCGAACCCAAGAAAGAATCTGTTGAATATATTTTCGATATCACTTTTGGCGCCAGTAAAAGTGTTTGCGGGCTGTTTGATTGCGACGGCTTCTTTCCTTTGCTGTATGAAGGTGTGTCCATGAAGCATTCTCCATTTGGGCGTAGTGTCCATCATGGCCGATTTTTTATAGCGAAACTTCTCGGCTCTTGCATTATCGGTTGCAACCGATGATTTATAATCCGCGTAGCGAATTAAGAATTCGAAAATTCCCGAGGGCCGTACCGAAAACAGAGCGGTAGATTGCGCCAAGAAAGCTGAGGTGGATGTTAGACGGTGTTTGCTTGGATGAGTCGCGGTTTTCAGCTGCACGGCTCAGCGTCCATGAAACTACCAATTCGTTCTTGAATCTTCATGTCGAGGAAATTTGCGGGCTTGTGCAGAGGAATGCAGAGAGCCTCCCTGAAGTGACCATTTCCGTGTTTATTTATTGTGTGTTGTCGTTGTATGAATGCACCTGCATAGTAAGATGGAAGGCTGAAAGTTTTTAGAAGAAGTGTTGTGTGGCTGTCCAAATGTTCGTTTTTTATATTATACATCGCAGTGAGGGTATCGATCGCAAGAATATGCTCAGCGAAACTTAAATTTTAGTTTTTTGTCGACAGGCCCGAATAACCAGAGTACAAAAATGTGCAGTATGGGCGTTTTGTGAATGTGGATAACGGTTTGATATCGAACGATTCTACGAAATCATTGTTTGCCCGTCCTGTTATGGGTAGCAGTGCCCCAGAGGAGCCCTATAGTCTCTTTTAACATCAGTTGAGGCTTTCGCAACGGTTTTCTTTCTTGCCCGCCCTGCTGATTTTGTCCTTCGTACTCACACTGATAATCTTTGTTTGCTTCTCTCTTACTCTCGTTTGCCATTTTTTATGTTTCCGTACAGTGCTTCATATTTGTTTGACAAGCCTTACTATGTCTCTCCTTTCTTCCGTGCTCTTATCAGTTGGGCTTTCAGGACTGTTTTCTTTCGTGTCCACTTTGCTGATTGTGTTCTTCGTACTCTTATTCATACCAATGATCTCTTTGCTAACTTTCCTGCTCCTCTTTCTCAATAATTTATTCCTCATTTTACTTGACGTGTTGTAAGTCTTTTCTCTTTCGCTCCTAATGGAAGGGTTAGATTAGGTAGGTACGTTCACCCATTCTCTATTATGGAGCGTCGCGGGCCAGGGAAGCCTACTGGCCTAAATTTCTTATCCTTGGCGATAACGACTGATGGCTTCTTCTATTCTCTTCTGCTCTTCCGACTTGCTGTTCCCATGAGCTTCGATACAACATGGCAACACCCTCACGCTTGGGGTCCGCGTTTTTCTTGGCATGCTATTGTCTTTTCCTTTTGCTTCCTTACAACAGTTTCTGCCTACTAAGGAGGCCTAAACTAAGTTAAACCTATAATAGTAGTATTTCCACACTGCATCACAGTGAACTCGGTTGCTCTATCAATAACATGAAGTCAGATCTAGTCACAAAAGGACTGTAAAGTTGTATCTCATGGAGAGAATGCTTTATTAGAGGAATACAATCTGTTCATTTATCACTGAAATATATTTTTTGGATATTCAAAAGTATTTCATTTGCTCGCTATAAAGCAATTTTATGCTCAAGTAGAAAAAAATAAAATAAATAATTGAATAAATAAACTATGGAGCTTCACTTAGTAAACTGGCTAGGCATTTTATACAGCTATTACAAATTTGTGAAAACTTACGTAAGAAAGAAAAAGTTTTAACCTATATAACTTGATAAGAACGCTGATAGTCCGTTAGCATCGCTTTGGACTGGTGCCTCTCGGTGACTTCACTGAATGGCTTCTGAATTTCAAAACACATATTCAAATCTGAATTTGCAGAAAAGGTGTATGTAGTCAGGCGCAAAAGTAATTCATGTCGGCCGTATTCTCATTGGGACCCGAAATTAAGTTTTTCCCCCTCAGGGGGCATAGGATGGGCCATAGGGTTAGGTTAGTTAAGTTCGCCCCTCCTATGTTATGGGGAGTAGCGCCCCCAGGGGGTTTGTGTAGGTTACCTTAGCCATTAGCTAGGCCTTCGGGCCGTCTGTCTTTCGTGCCCACTTTGCTTTCTTCCACTTTCATAGTCCTACTGATCTTACTGTTGTCTGTTCTTCTTCTTTCCCGACTTGCTGTTCCCATGAGCGTTGATCTTGTGTGGAAACACCTTCGTGCATGGGTTCCCCGCTTTTCTATCGACATACTATATGTCCCTTCCTTTTCCTCTCTTTGAAGAGCTTAGTACTTATTCAGGGAGGCTTAAATCTTCTCATAATACCTAATACGTATTAAGCTTTTGAAGCTGGACTCGTTCAAATTTCAGTGAGGTGCACTTTCTGCAAGCCGTTAAATTGAATTGAGGCATTGCCCTTAATCAGTTACCTTTGAAACTTCCCTAAACTCAATCTTGTTCCGTAAAATATTTTCAGCAGGCTCAACGTAATCGCGTTGCTTCTAACACTTGCAACACGATTCAAAGTGACGAAGCCAAAGCTAAAGATTCGGATAAGCCAAGCATCGAAGGCTTAATTTCGGCGCCTAATCGAACGCGCCCTGAAAGGGCTAAAATTTTCTTGTTTGTGTAGTGTACTCGATATAGGTAACCTTTAGTCTTGGCTCATTGTTTACTGAATACAATTTTTTGCGCACATTGCTTACAAAGTACATTTATTTATTTAGTATCCGGTGCGCTTGGTACCAGGTCCTATTTTTTTCTGAATTTTAGCTTCATCGTTTTGCGATTACCATAAGGTTGGGCTATTTCGTCACCCCGAGGGGTAATTTCACCACGTGGCAAAGTTGTCAGTGTTTTAGGCATTACGGCAAAAGTTTTAACAGCAGAAAAATGGTACAAGGTCCATTTCAAAGGTGACAGAGTTGTCTTCAATTCGAGACAAAAACAAGCCTCTCAGACAAATATTAAACAGTCAGTTGGACGTCAAAGTTGTATACGCAGCTTTGACGTCCAACTGACTCTTTAATATTTATCTGAGCGGCTTGTTTTTTTTTTTATCTCAAATTGAAGAAAATTCTGTCACTTTTGAAACAGACCTTGCACCATTTTTTACTGTTAAAACTTTTACCGCAATGACTAAAAAACTGACAACTTTGCCACGTTGCGAAATTACCCATCGCGGTGACGAAATAGCCCAACCTTTCGGTACCTACATTTTTTTGTATACCTACCCAAATTGGAGTCGTAGTTTCTTCAAATTTTACTTTTATTCTTCTCTACAGGTTGTGGTTGTGGTGCGAAGGATCTCAGCAACTGATGGACGACATGACGTGCTTCGCCTGAAGGTTTGCAACTGAAATCTCTTTATTGATGAGCAAGTTTAGTAGAATAATTCAGATCCGCTCTTTTACATACGCTTCAAACTGACCTTCCAACTGGACTTCTATCTCAAAATTTGTTGCGCTGATTGAATCAGATAAGGTGCTCGACAGTTTCATAATACAGTTATTCGGGGTTATTTGGATCATTTTTAATAAAAATAAAATTGGCATATCTGGATATTCTCAAAGTCAGTCACTGACCCTTCCTTTTGGCTTGAAAACTGGGGAGATCTCTGGCTCCAAAGCAGCTCAAACTTCCTCTAAGAGTAGCTGCGTTGCAGTGGTCACCTTTAGATATAATTGATTACGATTGTTGGTGTTCATACCGCAAACTTCTGACATTGGAGAAACTCAACGCGTGCAGCAGGAACAAGGTATCGTAGGTCCCCTTTGGACGATGATGACCTCAGGCCTAAGTGATGTGTGACCACCGCCACCGAGTGGCGAGGGGTTGCCTTGGAGCCCCCTCACCTGCAGCCCTGGAACCCCCCGAACGGAGCACAAATAAGAAAAAGAACCAAAAACGCAGCAGCCAGAAAGAACGCTTCAGAAACAGTTGTGTGAAGGTGTCGTTGAAAAACGTTAGTGAGAGGCGTGAATTTTTTAGAACTCAAATTTATATGACTTTAATTCATTTGTTATTAATTAGTTTGTTGCCTGTGAGTAATAGTGAATATGTGCGCGAATTTCAAGTATCTGAGGGAGCTGCTATAGGTACCAGCATTGGCATGATTGGGTCGGCTAACCCTGGCCAGCCATCCCCTCCTCAGCCTCCTTACAATATTGTTGCCTTGTCCGACAGTAAAGTCGAGTCTGACTTGCACATCGAGGAAAGCACCGGTGAAATCAAAACCAAAAAGGCACTAGACCACGAAGTGAGGCCAACGTACTCCTTTATCGCTTTTCCCCAACACGGCGAAAACGTAGAGAATATTCGAGTTCTTCTTCGAGTGCAAGATGAAAACGACAACGCCCCGACCTTCCCAACCCCTGTAATGAACATCCAGTTTCCAGAGAACACGGCTCGAGATGTCAAGAGGCCGCTGAAAGCAGCCATTGATAAAGATACGGGCATATTTAACACTCAGCGCTACGCTATTGTCTCCGGCAATACAAACAACGAGTTCAGGCTCTCGTCCCAACGGCTGCCGAACGGAGTCCTGTTCTTAGACCTACAGATCAACGGTTTCTTGGATCGGGAGACCACTGAGTATTACTCTTTGCTCATCGAAGCATGGGATGGTGGAACTCCTCCTCTGAAAGGCTCGATGATTGTCAATATAACAATCCAGGACATGAATGACAATCAACCAATATTCATTCAGAGCCGCTACTTTGCAACCGTCCCTGAAAATGCAACCATTGGTACATCTGTATTAGAGGTGTTGGCTACAGACACAGATGCCGGCGAGAATGGACGCATCACATACTCAATTAATCGGCGGCAGAGTGATCGCGACAACATGTTTCAAATTAACCCCAAAACTGGTGTAATATCTGTGAACAGACCTCTAGATTTCGAAACCAAGGAGGTTCATGAGCTAGTGGTTGTTGCAAGGGATAACGGCGAACAGCCTCTCGAAACGAGCGCCTTTGTATCCATTCGCGTGATTGATGTGAATGACAATCAGCCGACCATAAATCTGATATTTCTGTCGGATGACGCCACTCCCAAGATATCAGAGGATGCTCAGCCTGGTGAATTTGTTGCTCGAATATCGGTGAACGATCCTGACTCCAAAGAGGAATACCCCAACGTTAACGTGACATTGGAAGGCGGCGAAGGTCATTTCGGCTTGACGACGCACGACAACATTATTTACCTTATGATTGTTTCTCGCCCTCTTGACCGCGAGCTCAAGCCAAATTACAGCCTGGTTGTGAGTGCGACGGATCAGGGCAATCCTCCTCTGCACGCCTCCCGGCAGTTCGACTTGCAGGTGACCGATCTCAATGACAACGCTCCTGAATTCGATCAGACGGTGTATTCGGCTTACGTTCTGGAAGTTGCGGATCCGGGCACGTCCGTGTTTCAGCTCTCGGCATCCGATCGGGACGAGGGTAATAATTCTGCGATTACGTACTCGATCCGAAATACTCCCGAGACTCATTCCGACTGGTTCCAAATTGATTCAAGGACTGGATTGATAACCACGAGAAGTCATGTGGATTGTGAAACGGAACCGGTGCCTCAAATAACAGTCATTGCCACCGACTCGGGATCACCTGCTCAATCTTCTTCGGCTACTGTGAAAGTGACAATCAGGGACGTTAATGACAACGAACCAATTTTCGATCAGAGTTTCTACAACGTGTCGGTGCAGGAGTCCGAACCCGTCGGGAACTGCATTTTAAAGGTGAGTACATCCGTAAATTATTTTTTATTCCCTTCTGTCGACTTATTTGATATTGTAGTTGTAAAACTAGCCGTGTTCTCGCTTGCATCTTTTAGATTTAAGTATTTCTTAGAAACACACCTGCAAGAATTTGTTGGTATTCACTGATGGGGAAACGTCTGTAACATATGGCGAGCATCTCACCTAATTAAAGAAATTTTGTGATCGTAAGTATGTACACCGAGCATATTCAAGAGTCAGATACAAAACCTTTTTCTGTATGAAATCCTTCATGTTTCGTTGTAAAATATAAGAGTCTCACCAGCACTGTAAAATTCTGCTTTGCTGCAAGTGAGCTATGAAAAGCACGTATGTACCTATAGAATTTAGAGTGGAAATGTTTGAGATTGGCTCATATTGCAAGAATATCTTCCAGTCATTTTCTTTTTGATTTCATTAACTCTTGTTGTAAAACTTTACATGTTATTTTCTTCCTAATTTTGTTGACTCGTGTTGAACTGTGCAAGTTTTTCCTCGTGAGAAACAGTCGCCACGAGTCAGGTCACCATTTGGACCTTATCACATCTCATAGATTTCTTTCTAAAATTCCTTTATTTATCTTACTGTCAACTTCTTGAGTATTTTACTTACGTACTGTTTTATTAACAATTTTTTATGCACGAGATCAAATGTAAGTGTGCCACTGTACTGCTGCATTGTAAATATTGTACAAATACGTTGTATCTGATATGGGGGGTACACTATACCGTGTTCGTTTCCTTAGTCAAATGTTTTTATGACTGAAAATAGTCTACTGAATCATTTTTCGGAATATTTACGAGGCGCGCGCTCACATTTTCCCACTTCATGTACTCACTGTACAATACCTTCAACTGATCATTTTTCTAATTCTCTGATGAAATAAATTACTGTATATTATTTAGTATCTACAACCACTAATCTGCGTTAATGAGAAGGCATTCACTGTCGTGTACAATAACACATTCTTCTGTACAGGTTGTATAGTATAAGGTTGCCTAATACGACCAGCATTGACCAAACTGTGGCAGACTTATCAAGTAGCCTTCCAACTTCTTTGCTAAATTCTACCAAGCCCCATAGGCACCGATAAATCCTATTCTTGGTGCGCCGAGTGCAAATAATTTATTTCTTCGGAGAGAAGTCAATTGCAATGATTCATGTATGTCCTGTGTCGAATTGACGGAACAGCTGCGTAGCATACTAATATAACTGCGTCTTGTGTCTACAGTGCGTCGCTGCCACCACGCTCCTAAAGAGTCATTTACAGTCTAAGGGATTGGCCCCTAATTGCTGAAATGCCTTGAGCATTTGGTGCAATATTGGATGATGCTGGTGCAGGTAGCCCGTTATTCTATAAGCTACTCCATGGAGCTCTTGCTCCAATTCTGCGATGGGAATTTGTGCAGTTGGTGGAGCGGGAATTACTTAAAATCCTGGAGCAGTTGGTCCAATGCTGCGGTAGGTACTTTGTGTACAGGTGGCATACATTCTTAAACAGAAGTAGTTGACTCTTTACTGCTTTGCGGATATTTATTTGAAAAGTTAGAGCACTCATACCCGAGATACTGGCGCATTTGACCTAATATAATATACAGCAAAAACTGCTAGTAGACCTACCTTTTATAAGACAGAACTCCTAGTAGTTAAATTTTTGAGACTGCATACGAAAAAAAAAAAACTCTAAAAATCTAATATTTGTGCCGAAACGGTACAATATCGCAGTTTGAACCAGCTGTATTCTATTATTATTATTATTAAATCACACCAGGCTGGCGATGTAGGAACGGAGAAACTCCATGAGGTTAACAAATCCCCACGCAACCAGCCCAGGTACTCTTTTTTTTTATATATAATGGATAAGGAATGTTTCTTAGGATTGTTGTTTTTATGTTAGGTCTGGTAACATTGCGCGCCGGTTATTCATATCAATCCATTCTACGTGACAGTGAGCTTCGTTACTTAAATGCGAGCTTCATAGTTTATTTATTTTTTTTTAATTTTGCTCTCGCTGACACTCGACGATGCCTCCCAACAAAATAATTCGAGAAAACGCTACGCGTAACACAATAAAACAACATGGGCTTTGACAGGAAAGTATCCATTTAGGATATATGCAGCGAGGGCATGATGACCTGTGATTAAAGGATGATTGTGTAAACTGATTTATTTCATTTTTATTAAAAAATTTCACGCTCGGGCCACCACGGACAGGTAGTGCAACCCAAATGAAGCATTATGTCTGTACATACAGTTTATTGCGACTAGAAAAATATCAAAGAGGAAATGAAAAATTATTTCAGTTAAAAAAAACTGTGTACAAAATGTTTAAAAAAAATTATAAAAGCAATAAGATGTCTGATATTACACTTACCAAGCCCTCGATTGCTAGCCTTCCATAATTATGGATGCGCTCTTTGTCATGAAATTATTGCAGTATCTCCTTTACAATTAAAGAACACTGCTGTTCTCTTAAGAGACAAAACCTTTAGTAGATAAGCCTTTTCCGGAACGCAACCGTTGTCTATTAGCCCTATTTTCTCTAATGCGTTGCTTGACCAGATTGTATTTACTTCTATCTGTAACTTACTTGAACTTTTTTGCTGTTATTTTTGCTGTTTATTGGGATCAGTTGAGCTGCTTAATAACGTTAGTTAGGGGTAGGATGGTAATACTGTAATTGTGTCTGAATCAAGTTCGTATGTTTTGATGTCAGGTATTGTGCTGATTTACTTACCGGACACTTTATATCGCGCGGTTTACAGAATTTGTCGTATTTTATCTGCACCTGTGTGAGTATCTGCCGCGAATCGCAGTCGTGCAACTTGGTCTCGTCGTTTCTTTTACAATACGGTACTGACCCAGCGTCATATTCCACTTTTTTCACAACCACGCGTGCGTAAATTCATATCACCTCTCTTTTGTCCCTTTGCAGCATTACCTTTTTCCCTTTATGTTTTGCATGGGAGTAAGATTATTACTCATTTATTTCCTGGATGCGCACCACTAATATGCAGATGGCCGTTTTCTCCAAGCTCTGCTGTGCCCGGGACACGCAGGCTAATCTGCGCACCCATCGGCGGCCATGTCACTTGCGCATCAGATGGGGACGTCAGCTTTCAAGTCTATTCCGGACTTGCATTACTTTCGGTTTCCGTCGTCTTGCATTATTGGTGTTTTCGTGCGGCAGTTACCGCGCGTAATTCTTTTTGGGTTTAATGTGCACTTTAACCACAGGCTTTAAATTTGGCCGTTCCGTTTTTTTATTTTTTATTTTGTTTTCCCTGGTAGTCTTGGTTGCCTGCCTGCAGGTGGACTAGGTAAAAAATCCCTCATTTTTTTGCATTAACTTTAGTAACGTAACGCGCAGTCAATTCAAGAGGATGAAGTTTTCTTCATTATACAGTTACCTCGGTCGTTAATGGGCTCATGGAAATGACTTCTGATTGGCTTAACTATTTCATTTACAGGCATCAACAAAATCCTTCAGAGTTTTCACGACAATAAACAACGCTCTGGATCAGAAAGAATTTTTACTGATTTAGAGTTAACGATGGTATAGCGACAGGGTTAAACTTGTAAAATGCTAGTGTCCCTTTGCCGCCAAATTCTATAGAAAATCATGTAGGCCCGCTCACTCTCTGCAGCCAAGATTGGGAGTTTTCATTCTTGTTTTTAGCGGACTATCGCCTTGGCGAGGCCCTTTGTAAGGTGAACCGATAAGACGACCGGAGTGTGTGCTAGCGTGCATGCATCTTCTTCGAACACAGCATATTCAGTGATCTGTTAAGAGACGCTAGCGCTTTGCGATTAATAGCTCCCACAGATAAAGATTGTGCTGCTGCCAACCTGATGCATTTACTACATTTAGTGCGACAATTCTCCAGTGTGCGACCACTGCTTTTCTAGTCGCATTAATATACAAGCTCGTCTCGTAAGAAAGTCCCGCGCTCTTCTACTGGTTCAAAGGGAGACTTTTTCCCTGTTGAATGCCTTGCGTAGCTGTTATTAGTAACCGAAGTAGAGGTAATGAAAACGAGACTTTTTGCTTCTTGAATGTGTAGCTTAGCTATTACTATAGTTACCGATATGAACGTTGTGCAAAGGAGAGTTCTTTCTATATGCATATGCAGCTTAGCCGTTGCTCTAGATACTGAAATGGAGGTATTAAGAAAGAGACTTCTCGCTATGAGAACATGCAGCACACTGTTGCTTTAGTTAGTGAGATGGAGGTGTTGAAAAGGAGGCCTCTCTTGATTGTGTTGCGCAGCTGCTACTTGTGACGGAGAGTCTACATTTGTGCTCCGCTGAGTCCAGAAGTCAATTATTTACTATCTTTTACTGCCGATTCTCCATTCCATTACTAGTCGCTAGTAATGGAATTTCCGCCCTGTTGGGTGCTGCTCAAAAAATCCATTTAGTCATACCGTAACTTTTTACATTTTCTTCAGATAATACGTAATAGAAAGAATTTTGCGACTTCTGACACGTTTTTACCTGCATTACATTTATTTAAAATACTTAGCTTCTTTTTGATACATAGTTTATTTCTACTCTTATAATTTGCTTCCACTGTGAAATAATCGGCTTAACTTACGCGTTAGAAGTGATGCCGGAACTGAAAAATTGCGTTATGGTACCACGTAGAAGGATTCAGCGTCGCATACGTGGGATAGGTACCGGGAACAAGATTTTTACTGTATTCATGGGTGATCGCATCAACGGATGCCCCATTAATTAATGGAGGATCGCCAGTAATTCTTCCTTGAGTTCTATTCAAGCGGCGCCTTGAACTTCACCTACGAGCTTGTGTTGGTTAGAGCGGCTCCTACCGTGTGATAAACATTTGTCACAAAGTTCTTCTTTACCTTGTGCTGTTAGTCACTAAATTTAAGTAATGAGGTTTCTGCCGCGTGACCTATAATAATGCTTCGGGGTACGGCATCACTTTATGAAGTGAGTGTTTGGCACTGAAGAGACTTTATATAAATTATTTTGTAGTTCTGTCTTGAACTGCTCTCGTCTGTTATTTCTTGTCCAAATGTTGCCACTAGGTACGTCTCGGACCTGCTCTGTTCTGTTGCCTCTGACACATGTGGTGCCATTGTGTCTCGGACCTGCTCTGTTCTGTTGCCTCTGACACAAATGGTGCCGTTGTGTCTCGGACCTGCTCTGTTAATTCTGTTGCCTCTGACACAATTGCTGCCGTTGTGTCTCGGACCTGCTCTGTTCTGTTGCGTCTGACACAAATGGTGCCGTTGTGTCTCGGACCTGCTCTGTTCTGTTGCCTCTGACACAAATGGTGCCGTTGTGTCTCGGACCTGCTCTG
>LQNS02278094.1:2170930-2183341 GCA_001587735.2 Parhyale hawaiensis | reverse complement strand
GGACTCGGCGGGAATCCGCGGGCAATAAAACAAGTCCATACAGTGTACCAACCTAGTCGGCATTTTCCCCACTGCTTGAGAACAGGCGAGAGTTTAACATATTTTCTTCTTGCGGAGGCCCTATAGAAACGGCGACAGCCACCACTGTTTTTCGCCGTTTTCTTTCGCTTGTGCACGCCGATGGGAATTTCGAATCCCTTTTATGAGGACAGCTGTTCTGCGTTTCTCTCGATCCCGTGTCTGCATGTTTAGCTGTGGAGGCGGGGGTTCACACGACAACTTTTTTGTTACCTTACGTCTGAATGTATCGTTGGGTCCTTATTCTTATAATCTTGTAAAAATATTAAAATGTTAGCCGTCACAGCAGTAAACTCAGCAAGTGTTGCTGGTAAAGTTTCAGATGTCTCGACAATTTTGGAGTGGATTAAAACTCAAACAACTGTGCGTTTTTTCTGCTGTGTTTTCGAACACAGTAATGAATTCGCTCGATGAGCCTTTGGTATGGGGACAGAAGACTCGTGGAAACTCACCTTGAAATCTAAGACTTAAAAATATGGCTTCCCATAGAAATGACACTGATTGAAATAAGACGATAATTTAACTCCCGCTGTGATTAGGGCAACACTGTTACTGCCGTCCCTTTTAAAATGTGCATCTAGTGTTTATTTCTATGAAAAAAGATTTTTAATTAGTACTTTCGACGCTTAATTTTGTCTGGCACAGTTAAATAGATTTTCATATCGTGAAAATAGTCATAGTAAGCTATCATGTTTCACGAAAAAAGGAATCGTCCAGTTTGATTGATTACTAAAGTCAAAAGCATTCCCTTGTAATTGCCAAGAACGAATTCTTTAGCTTCATTACTAAGTTCACAGAATACCAATCAGATTCATTCAGTTGATTGAGCCCAGTTACTAAATGTATGAGCGAAAGAGCTGAAAATTTTGCAGATTTCAACGTTTCAGGAGTTGGCCGGTAGGACGAAATGCATTACATGGATCCATGCAAGGACCGGAACGTCTGTGAAGTGGATGTGTTTGCAACGCAAGAGGGATCATGGCGGAACAGTTAATGAACAGAGACCACCGATGAACTGCTTGCAAATTTTTGCAGTTTGAATACTTGGTAGCGTCATTACTAAAGTTTTACGGTAGACCTACTTGCTAAATACATCTAAAGCTTTGGCATTATACACAAGTAGTCTAGTCTCCAACGTTAATAAGATACACCCAGTAGTGGTCCACTTCAGCTGTCACGATGTCTGAAGTTAGGTCTTGGTTTTGTGACTCACCAGTCTGGGCTTTCTGGTTTTTAATTAGTTTCACTTGAATCTTTTCCATTAGGACAGGACTGTTTTTTTCTAAACTGTCCAATCCATGTTTGTATGCCCTGCAAAATGTTATAGTACTTCTGAGAGAATGTACAGCAGCGTAACTTTATAACTTTCTCCTGCCAAGTTCCCCTGCTGTTCTGCTAATGGATGCAAATTGCTGTGTTCTTACAGATGTCATCTAAGCTTTAAAGGTAATTTGATTATACTTTCAGCCTCTGTGCGAGACTTGCTGTCAAACCAGCGCGGTCTGCACCAGCTACATGTAGTCGCTCTTCTACTTACATTTATTGTCCTCTGCGCCTCTACGTACAGGGTAGCTAATTCCTAGGTGTCGCGAGCCTCTCTACTAGGGTGGCAAGTGGCTGGAAATATTCCACCTAAAAACAACCGAGTATAGGGTCCCATAGTGGTGAGAGACCTATTGCATTATGAACACAGGTAATTTTGTACTTGGTAGCGTGACTTAATTTTTGCACCTTGGTTACTTCCTGACGTGTTTTTCTTTTAACGGGCGGTGATACCTGGTTTGCGTGTCTGGAATCTATTTTCAGTACAACTCATGATCTCTCCCTACCCAACTTCCGCAAGAAGCACCCTTTTTTCCGTTATCTCTGTCCCATTTTTCGATCATTTTTGATGTCCCATCGTATCTTTTTTCTAATACGTTCCTTTCCATCGTTTAATATTGGGATCACGGCTAAATTTTTTCCTGGGAGATCTCTCCCTTCCCTTGGGTGTATCCTTCCCCACTATTCTTGAAGCAGCTAAACCTGGTGTCATCATAACCTTTACAGAGATCACTCATCTCCTCCTCAAGGCCCAACACTCCCAAGAAGGGAGACCTGAGCCTAGTAGTCTGTCTCTGCTTCATGTTTTCATTCGCCTTTAAATCAGCACTGACAATTCTCCCCGCAGGATATGATGGAACCTCGATCAATTTAATCTTTGCGTCAAGGGATCGTCTAGCTGTTACGCCTGGGGCGTCTGCTTCGTGCCTCATTCCATCTTGTGGCTGCGGTGCTTTTTTGTGATTTATTTTGAGTAATGCACAGTCGTACTGCGGTTTGTCGTATATTTGTTTCACGCATCAATTACTGATTAGTGCGCATCTTCTCCCAAGTTATTTAATGTGCCTTTTGGATGTTATTTTGATTATTATGCGATTCATGTGATGGCGTTCTATGATTGTGGAGGTTGGTGTGCGTCGTCTCCAAGTTATTTCTTGGGCATTTTGAAGATCATTTTAATTAATAATTAATTATATCTACATTATGTAATTGTATACTTATATTTTGTATCGATGACTTTGTACAGATTTGTATAATACCTGTGTAAATATACAGCTTTGCTCAAGAAGGTTCATGTTTTGTGAAAAGTCGTCTCAAGCTGAGTTTGTTTCCACTGAAGTCAGTACCCAGTAGATGCAGTTGGGCATAGCGGTCGACCTAAGCTGGGCTTAATTCAATGTAAGTCAGCATCAATTGCCAGGAAGAGGCAGAGCATGTCGCCTCCAACTGGAGTTGTTTCCGTATCAAACCGAGACAGATTCCACTCCAATCTGGGACCGTTTCCATCTCAAACTGGGGCTAGTTCTGCGTCAAACTGAGGCTGACTCCGCTTCAAACTGGGACAGCTACCATCTCAAACTGGAGCGGTTTTTACGTCAAGCTGAGACAGATTCCATCTCAAGCTGGGACTGATTCCGCATCAAATTCAGGCTGATTTCGCACCAACTTTACCTGATTTCAGTGACGTCTGTTTGTAGCCAATGACATGCATTGCGGTATCCTAAAACTGGCCCGATTCAAATGACGTTCTTCTCCATTTTTTTGTCGAGATCTTGGACGCTGGAGCGTCTTGTACTGCTGTCATTTAAGCAGACCGTCGTCTCGCACTTGTTCTCTGTGGGAGGTGCTGCCATTGACGTTCTTCATCTTCATAAAATAGATACGAGATTGGCTGATATGCGTCAATCTGTTGTCTGTATGGACTCTCGATACAACCTGTTACTATGCGTGTACTCTAACCAGATGAAATTTAAGCTCGGTTGATAAATATTTTCATGCTGTAGAGTGCTTTCCGGTATTCAGCTACGCACTGACTGTGGCTCGTGAGCCTATTTTAATTTTTCTGCTTGTGCTACCCGGCCACAAAGCTTTTTTCTATAGCAATACAGTAATGCCATGAACACAAAAACCTTTATAGCAAAATACCACATGCTTGTTACTATAGGATTAACGGTTCGCCAATGAATTTTGTATTGACAAACGGGTGACGGGGCAGACTTGTCTCATTTACTAAAGTGAATAGTCTCAGCTGGAACCCTGTTTGTTTCTTGGTAGCTTCGTGGAATAATTGCATGAAGAGGACTGATTTACTCTGTTACCAACTTTTAGTTAGCTACTCTTGTATATACAGTGTATTACCGTTGATTATTCAAATATAGTTTTTTTACTTTATTTTTCAAGATAAGAGTCTAACTTTGAATTATCAATATTAACTAAATGTATGGCTATGTTGCCAATATAAACAGCATTTATAAAATCAATATTTAGCTATTTGCTAAGTTTATCATACAATTTCCTTATTTACGAGTTTTTTTGCTGTTACCTCAGATTATACAACAAGTTAATAAAAACGTCATAAAGAGCAAATAAATACAAGTGAACAGGAATATTTTTATTAAACGTCCAAAACCAAGAAATTATAACCAAAACAATTCAATAAACACTGAAATAAGTGTTCAGTAGGTAGTGGTAAATATAAGTTAATTTTGAACATGGCAACCTCCATTCTTCATGATTTTTATAAGGCGATATCAACAGACTTTGTCAGGTTTGATATTTCAGATGGTGGAATAGAATCTGCAGCTGCTTTTACTGCATTCCGCAGCCTTACTTCGCTCGAAAACTGCCGACCACCTTCATAGACCTTCCTTTTGATCATTGCCCAGTGGTTCTCAATGGGAGTTAAATCGGGATTGTTCGCTGGCCAGGTCATAATCCTCTTTGATTTAAATCCTCCATCCGCAAGCCAGTTAGCAGTGTACCGTACTCAGTGTGAGGGTGCGTTATCGTGCTGAAATACCAATTTGGATCAAGCCATGGAATTAAGTTGGCTTCAAGAAGCTGGCAGTACGTTTCTGCATTCAGTTTAACTCCTTCTGCCACTTCAGATGGACCAATAAGGGTGTCACTATCCCGGCCCAAAACATCACACTTCCACCATCTTGTTGACGCTAAATTAAGCCGTGTCTGTTGAGGTCGGCCATTGAGGACCCATCCAGACGCCCATCCATCTGGACCATCAGGAGTACCTCTGCATTCGTCAGTAAATATGGCATTAGAGAAATCAGTTTTCATGTTCTCTTCAGCCCATTTGACCCTATTTTCTGGGTCAGTTTTTGTTAGAAGTGGTCGTTTAATTGCCTTTTTCACTGTCCCTAGCTTCTGCAGAACCTCACATCTTCATCGTGTCTTTCTGCTTAGTATTGGGGCTTCAGCGTCTTCAAATATCGCCTTACTTGTAGAAAGTTCTTTTCAAGCCATAGAAACCATCAAATGTCGCATATCCCGAGCAGTCAATTGCCTCGTATATAGAGGCTCTATCCGGAGTTTTCCGGGTCACCTTACCTTCAATTGCATAAGCCTTAATTGTTAGGTGATCACGATGTAATTCATTGGAAACTTCGAGTGTTGTCTTACCAGAAGCCAATAACAAGGTCACTTTGATCTTTTTTTCACTGGTTAGACCGCTTTTCTTGCCCATGTTTACTAGAGAGTGATGTTGCATACTCTTGCGTAACAGCAGAACCCCGTGCGATAAGCAAATGTTGCCAAAATGTGTGAAATGGTTCCGTTTTTTTTTCTCTAATTGTTTCTATAGTTACAACATACCTGTGCACTAACTTACTATTAACATTTTAAATGCTTGACGATTATCTTGAAAAATAAGTAAAAACTAGAGCACTCCGAGAGCGCATACCTCCGCCAAGTAAAGCAACGGTAACGAGAAAGTCAAATTGGCTCTGAAACCATGATTTCTTTTGTATCAACTGTAAAATCTAATCTTTTGTGTCTTTTTAATAGTATTAACAGTTTCTGCAATTATTTTGAAGCTCCTTTCATAACTACTTGAGTTATACTGCTAACCAACATTATGACAAACATAAGTCAAACATACAAATGAATCAACCAATCTGCACCAAACTTTAGACATTTATATCTTTCAACATTACTAACAACTCCTGCAAATTTCATAAAGATCCATTCAAAACTTTTTGAGTTATTGCGTAACAAACATTATGACAAACACAACTCAAACATAGAAAAGAATCAACCGATCTCTTCCAAAATTTAACCATTTTTGCCTTTCACATTATACAAAACTCCTGTAAATTTCATAAAGATCCATTTAAAACTTTTTGAGTTATTGCGTAACAAACATTATGAGAAATATAAGTCAAACATACAAACGAACCAACCGATCTGCACCAAAATTTAATCATTTATGTCTTCTGACATTACTAACAATTCCTGTTAGTTTCATAGAGATTCACTCAAAACTTTTTGAGTTATTGCGCTAACAAACAAAAAGTCAAACACAGCAACAAATATACGAACGAATAAACAGATCATCACATAAATTCGATCCTTTACTCATTGTTATATACCTAACAACTCATGTTAATTTCATCAAAATCCATTCATAACTTTTTGAGTTGAGTTGGCATTGAGAAAAATGAGGCAGACAAACAAACAAATGGATGGACATATCTTCACCAAAAGTTAATCATCTGTTCCTCCTAACATACCTAACAATCCCTGTAAATTTCTTCCAAATCAGTTCATAACATTTTGAGTTATCTTGGTGACAGACAGATAGAGAGACAGACAAATAGACAGGCAGACAAACACGACGAAAACATAACCTCCTTGGCGGAGGTAATAATAAATAAGCACGATCCTTAATGCAGCGGATCCTTTTTATTACCTCCTGCTGTAGCGAAACTAAACTGAGGAGAGTATTTTCTACAGTGCGGTGTGTGTGTGTGTGTGTGTCCGTGCGTGCTTTTTTGAGCACCGCGCGCGAGCGCTGTCCGTTCGGTGTCGAGTGCCTCTCAGATTGCAGGCGATCCTCACTTTATTGCGCTGAAGAGTCTAATATAGTTTGAATCCGTCGCTATAGTTGGGTGCCGCTCTAAATTTCAGGTTAGGACTAGTCTGGCCATAAAGTCAATTTTCTATGATTAGGATTAGTAGAAAACTTTCATTGAGGTACGTTCATTGAGGTGATGTTCAAATTTATGCATTATTGGATTACGTATTTGAATGTTCTTGTCGGCCATATTTGATGAAGTATTATTGGCACACTTCCTTATACGTCCTTCATTTCTTTTATTAGCCGTATTATTATGTAATTTTGAATTTTTCAGCAATAGCACCCGCTTTTTTCCCGCGCTTAAGCCATTCAAAATTGTTATTTTCTCATTGATGGTCAGTTTCTGTCGTCTCCTGTTAGGTTTCACTGCCGTAGGGGTCATAATTTACAGAAGTTGTCAGAAGCCGTGAGATCAATGTTCCCTCACTTGCATAGCCAGCATAGGCTAAGTGATGCCGTCGTACATGACGCCAAAAGGAAATCGTCACTGAATGGTATTCCAAGAAAATATCTTGAATTTAACATTCCACAAATATATGCTATACTGTAAATTGTTTCTTCTATACTAACAGTATCCACTATCACATGATATCCTAAATTGCTAAGTTGATAGGTATCGATTCATGAAAAAACCCAGGAAATTAGAGGAGTGAATTGGGTAAACTTACGCTATAAAGTAAATTCAACGTGATATAGTTGGATGCTCTGGAACTAAATAACCTCCTTCCGACTTCATATTCCTATACTGATCTTACTTTCTTATGTTCTTTCTCCTTTTCCCCGACTAGCTCTTCAAATGCACGTTGATCCTGTGTGGGAACACCTTCGGGCATGGGGTTCCACATGTCTCTTAGAAAAGCTTAGTACTAATTTAAAGAGTCATAAACTATCTTATGTACCATACCATACTAAATAGCCTCTCTATAATTGGATGAAAGTATAAAGAGGTACAGTATGAAGTGAGGATCGCCTGCATTGGCGCGTGAGGTTGTGCTATGCTACGATCTGTGAATTTCGCAAGGGGAGTTTTTATGAAGGCTCAGTACAATAGCCTATGATTCATCTCTGTCAAATTTTTATTATCCAATTCGCAGAAATCCTCGTCATGACCTCGTTCATGGATTCCCAGCTCCTTTTTGACATGCTGCATCCTCTGTTCCATTTTTGGTTGGGTCATAGAGTAATCTGTGGGCGAAGAGACTTGAACTAAGCGGATAATAACATTAATAAGTCCATCACGTTTGTCGCTATAAATTGGCTTTAAATAAATACATTCTCGTGTATCTCGCCTTTGGGAATCATCCAAGTCAGTCTGGCACTGAAGCCTGTTGCCAACCGAAGTGGATGCTCATTCTAATCGCTATTAATGATTATCTCAATGGAGTTTTAAACGCTGTCGTATTTTCAGCTGGATAGTCCGGTGGCCCGCGCTACAGCAATGAATGTGCCGCTGTATTTCAAATTTGTGACATGTACCTCAGCGACCGACCATCGCGGTCTGGTTAGTGGTACACCATGAGTGATAACGAGGTACTTCCCTAGCTTATGATTGGTCTGCTTTCTCTCAAACTACCGCCACGACTTGATTTAACTGTCATGAATCCTTGGGAAACAATGAGAGTAATGACTTTTGTGCACCGGCATCTGTTTCGGCGCGTCATTGGGAAAGCTTGTCGAGACGACTGGGTAATTAATTATCTTATCTGGTGTAGCTTCGTGATTCTGACGCATCGTTCACAAAACTGATTAAAACACCTAGTGGATTATCGTCCCTGTTATAGTTTTTTAATTTTTGAAGTGCCAGTGACGAAGCTTACCGAAACGCTGCCTTCACAAACTAACTTCTGGAACGCTCCAGAAATAAAAACCATAAATCAACTTCTGGGACAGCAGACATTCTGCTAGGTCTGGTAATTACGGAATACTGCTGTTATATTTTTCGAATGATTAACATGAAACACTTATTAAAAATGTTTATTTTTTTGTGATGAATGTGAAATAGCTACCGGTTAAAATTTCTTGCTATAGAGGAATATTAACTACTGTACCTACTATAGATATTTTTACTAAGGACCTAATTAAAACACCTCTCTTGTCTGCCACGGCTACAATTGCCCTTGCATTCATGCCAGTAAAGATCTACATCTGCATGCACCTTGAGCTTCTTATCATTTTTCAAATTGAATTCTCAAGGAACGTACGGTTCGCAGGCACTGGAATATAGAGTCCACAGAAGTACTCATCCATCCGCGTTCCTCTCCCATCAGGTGGGCCAATATTCAAAATGCGGCGAGCTCGTTTTTACATTACTTATCTCTACCCATGGCAGGCATATAAATTTACCCATAATGACGCTCGATGAACTAATTGAACATTCCAATTTATAAATGATGAGGTGCATTCCTTATGTGATTGTCAAATTTTTCATGGACCTAATCCAATATTATATTGACGAGGCGGATTGTAGAGAAAGAACTCATGCCGCAGTTCGAACTTGCCTCACTGTTACCGGTAATTACAACTTCTCATTGACGGCCGTAACGTCTTGCTGGCAAGTTCACATTCCTCGCTAAATGCCCCCGTTCTCGAAACAACCGGCATCTCTTAGCTCGTTTTCTCGATTGTCTGGTTAGGGAATCGTGTCGGTGTATTGGTTTAAGTTCTTCTGCGCTTATTGCTATGGCCTGGTTGGAGAATTGTGTCGATATATTGCTTTGGGTTCTTCTGTGCTCATTTCGATTGCCTGGTTAGGGAATCGTGACGGTGCCGTGCTTATATATGTTTATATGAGTATATATGCGTAAAACGACGTTAGACTAAATTTTACCAATTGTTTTATTAGGATATCCCTACGTTAAATTGATAGTAATTATTGAAGAACATCACTTCCATCTTTAAGGCACTTTACACGACAGTCAAATGAATTTGTCTCTGCTGGTAGACGGAATAGTTTGTTGTGTCCTTATATATAGTACACACATAACTGCTTGTCTAACAAACAGAAAAAAAGAGTTAAATTGTTACGTCAATTAGCTTAACAAGTGTCAGGTATAAAATATAGGCTCTTTGCATTTGCGTGGTACTGAAACTCGGAAAGCTGTGTACTTTTCTGCTACTTACAGCAAATCAGTAAAATGCGCGGACGCTTTCTACTGTCCACGTGGAACCAACAACTATAGAGAGCATCCAGCGGGTTTCAGAGACACAAAACAGCGCATTTGGACCCTTTTTTGTCCCTTTTTGTCCCTAGTTTGTCGTGGAACGTGGCATCTTCCCCTCAGCTGCTTCTCTGGGGTGGATATTTCCCCACCGTCTTGTGTCACTACACTGGCTTAACATGAGATTTCAGGTTGTGCGAAAGTTAGTTCTGAGGTGCACATGACTATCACATACCTAGCATAAAAATAGAGGTTATTATTATTACTATTATTAAATCACACAAGTCTGGCGACGTAGGAACGGAGAAACTCCATGAGGTTAACAAACCCCCACGCAACCAGCCCAGCGGGTGGAAAAACAAAAGAATGAAAAAAAGAAGATCCGAGATCCCAGAATAGCTCTGTGTACAGATCGTTTAAAGCTGCCAATACCAGCACCAGCAAAAACAGAGCCATCAAGACCATTCCAAACATCCACACACGATGGAAAAAACGAACGGGAATACTGGCCCGCACGGCATCGTAACGGTTCCAAGNTTATTCCTATGGCCTGGTTGGAGAATTGTGTCGATATATTGCTTTGGGTTCTTCTGTGCTCATTTCGATTGCCTGGTTAGGGAATCGTGACGGTGCCGTGCTTATATATGTTTATATGAGTATATATGCGTAAAACGACGTCAGACTAAATTTTACCAATTGTTTTATTAGGATGTCCCTACGTTAAATTGATAGTAATTATTGAAGAACATCACTTCCATCTTTAAGGCACTTTACACGACAGTGAAATGAATTTGTCTCAGCTGGTAGACGGAATAGTTTGTTGTGTCCTTATATATAGTACACACATAACTGCTTGTCTAACAAACAGAAAAAAAAAGAGTTATAAAATGTTACGTCAATTAGCTTAACAAGTGTCAGGTATAAAATTTAGGCTCTTTGCATTTGCGTTGTACTGAAACTCGGAAAGCTGTGTACTTTTCTGCTACTTGCAGCAAATCAGTAAAATGCTCGGACGCTTTCTACTGTCCCTGTTGTCTGTTCTTCCTCTTCTTTCCCGACTTGCTGTTCCCATGCGCGTTGATCCTGTGTGGGAACACCTTCGTGCATGGGTTCCCCGTTTTTCTATCGACATATTATATGTCCCTTCCTTTTCCTCTCTTAGAAGAGCTTAGTACTTATTTAGGGAGGCTTAAATCTTCTTATAATACCTAATACCTTTCTACTGTCCACGTGGAACCAACAACTATAGAGAGCATCCAGCGAGTTTCAGAGACACAAGAGCGCATTTGGACGCTGAGTCCCTTTTTGTCGTGGGACGTGGCATCTTCCCTCAGCTGCTTCTCTGGGGTGGATATTTCCCCACCGTCTTGTGTCACTACACTGGCTTAACATGAGATTTCAGGTTGTGCGAAAGTTAGTTAGTTCTGAGGTGCACATGACTATCACATACCTAGCATAAAGATAGAGGTATTGCATCAATCGCTGATATGCAAAGCTAGAGCTGATATTAAAAAGTAAACCTCAACATTTTTACAATGAAGCGTCAAAACCTACGAACGTGGGCAAAATCCCAAGAAGTACAGCTGTAATGCACGAAAATGTCGCACCGATTAAACGGCGCGTAACGAACAGTGACCATAGAGACCAGCGGAAGGTCTCGATATGCAACTACAGGTGGTCCTCGGCAGCCGCAAGTCTTTGTGTAAAGTGGGTCCTTGCTCTGCGTTTTCGGTTTCCTGATGCAGCACTTACGAGGCTTCGATCCTGTTCTTTGGACCTGGGTTACAGGTACAGTGTGTCTGCTTTGTTAAGATAGCCTACAGGGTTCATTATTACCTCCGCCGAGGAGGTCATATTTTCGTCGTGTTTGTATGTCTGTTATTCTGTCTGTCACCTAAATAACTCATAAGGTTATGGACGGATTTTCACGAAATTTATAGGGTTTGTTAGGTATGTTAGAAAGAACAGATGATTCACTTTTGGTGGAGATCCGTCCATCTGTTTGTTTGTCCGTCTGCGTCATTTTTGTTACTGCCATAACTTAAAAAGTTATGGACGGATTTTTGTGAAACTTACATGAGTTGTTAGGTATAATTTTTGTGATGATCACTTCGTTTGTTTGTAGCTGTTAATTTTATGCTTGTTAACACAATAATTCAAAAAGTTATGTACCGATCTTTATGAAGTTCACAGGAGTGTTTCGTAATGTTGTAAGACAATAAATGGTTATATTTTTGTAATGATCGGTTTGTCTGTTTGTGTGTTTGACTAATGTTTGTTAGCAGCACAATTAAAAAATTTATGAATGGATCTTCAAAACTATTACTGAAATTGTTAATACTGTCTAAAGGTTCAAATGATTATTAGATTGTGGTGTTGATACGAAGAAAATCACGGTATCAGAACCAACGTGAATTTTCGTTACCGTTGCCTTGCGAGTGCTCTGAGTGCTCTAGCTTGTCTTGGCTTACAAATTGAGCTCAGCTCAAACCTGTCTTAGCAGTTTGCCTCAACAAATTGTATGAAAATTTTAAATATTTTTGGCCGAGAAATGCCTAATCATGCACATGACGAAAAGCTTATTTATAGCTTTCTTAATGAGTCCCACTGACATTCGCTTCTTTCAAAACCGTCCGAATAACCCAGGACACCGGTATTGCCTCCGGCCTAGCTCCAGTCCAACCCCAGCCGCCGGCCCAACCCCAGCCGCCGGCCCAACCCCAGCCGCCGGCCCAACCCCAGCCGCCGGCCCAACCCCAG
>LQNS02278094.1:2156004-2170638 GCA_001587735.2 Parhyale hawaiensis | reverse complement strand
ACCCCAGCCGCCGGCCCAACCCCAGCCGTAGACCCAACCCCGGCCGTCGACCCAACCCCAGCCGCCGGCCCAACCCCAGCCGCCGGCCCAATCCCAGCCGCCGGCCCAATCCCAGCCACCGGCTCAACCCCAGCCGCCAACCTTACAACAGCTGCCGGCCTAAACCAGTCTTCCTAAACCCGAACCGCCCACTTTACCCAAGCCGCTGATCTTGCCCAAGACGCCGGTCTTACCTAAGCCACTGCGCCCGACACCCAAGCCTGTGGCCTTACCTCACCCGCCGTCATGTGGGTCCCCCAGAACCGGAGCAGGTGGCAGGCCTGCCACAGCTCTCAGGACCACCGGCGCGGGGTGCCACTGCCGCTCCTAATTGGCTGGAATGATGCCATAATATTGCCATAACTCCTACCGTGAGAATGCCTGGCATACGACTGCATTATGCCTAGACTGCGCCATGTCAAATGCCGAGAATTTTCATAAACTTTATGACGGATGACTGGATATGCCCCAGTGCGTTATATCGTTCCATGAGTATCTCTTATTTTCCCTTGAACAGTTTAAAAAAATAGTTGACCGCGGCCCAATAGCATCTTTTTACGGGTCGTTTTGCGACTAACGACTAAAAGTCGGTGGCTTAACCGTCGCTCGTATTTCAATGAGTTATTATTTTCCCTCGAAGATTTCGAAAGATTTTATGATGAGGACCAAAGGGATATTTTATAGGCAGTTGTGTTACTAAAATTCTCATCAATAGTAGCCATAAGCGCCGTATGTATTTTGATCGTCGCCTGCTTGTGTACTCCTGAACTAATAAGACCGAAACACATGTAACTTATTCCCCTTAAATTTTATCGTCGTTCTATTATTTTACTAGAATTGATTTTTTTTTTTATCCTTCTGGGTTCGTAGAGTGCAGTTAATGAACCAGAAATTGTTGATTGCATTCATGTGCCTACGACCGACAAAAATTTGTACGTCATACATTCCAACTTACCACTGCATTTCTTTAGGCTTCTATGTTTCGTATCTACTAAAAATTCTACAAATTTTTCGCTAGTCACTACCACTAAACAATATCCAAATATTTCAATTATCATGCTATTAGTTATCGTAAAGGTTTTTAGGTATTACTAGACTTACGTGTCTACTATTTAGGTAGGTACCTATGGTGTTCGCTCGCGCGTCACTACTAGAGAAAAACTCCATGCTGTCGAAACTGCGCTGCATGAGGCTTATTTAGATTAGATAGGCGGCAGTAGACGAACCAATAGGCCCATTCCCAAAGAGACACCGGAACATACGCCCCGGCACTCTATGAGCTATTGCCAATTTCACTCTAAGAAAACATTTCGTTGAAAAAAACTTCGCCTTTAGCTTGAGCATTATGTGTTGCAGAGCTGCAACGTCCACACTGTTATATGCTCCATAGCTGCACCTTCTCTACAGTACTATGTGTCTCAGAGCTACAATATGCATAGTACTAAGGGTGTCATAAGCTTTATTCTCTCGAGTACCATATGTGTTACGAAGTACGGATGTTCTGAACACAGAGTGCTGCTAGACATGTTCTTAGAGATGCAATATGGATAGTATTTATTCGCTACATGTAATGAGCTTGTTTCTTTAGCGTACTCTGTATCGCACTACTACAATGCGAGTCCATGTGCCGGTGGATCCACCAAAAAACTGTCTAGGCCCGAGTCCTGCCAGGGGAAGAAAATTACACCGCAAATGTGATAATTTCGAAGAGGGCTTTGTAGAAAATTCTTACTGCGACCTTACCTGCTCTGTAGAGGTCATGCATGCGGATGGTGCCTTTTTTGCCATCCTATACGTCCGTGTCTTCTGTAACACTTCGGTGCAATTCAGCGATGCATGTACCGGGTGTTTCGAGAAGATGCATCCGATCAGCGTGTATATGTTGTGCGCGTTTGGTGGATTTGCGCGATCGATCGATCGCGCTGCGCGTTTGGTGGATCGTTCAAATTTTAACATGGAAAACAAGAAAAAAAACAGTCCTTGCCTCCCCTAACCTACCCGACATTAAACCCGAATATAGTCCAACTTACCCGAAATTACGGCCTAATACCTACAACATCCACCAAACGCGCACATCACATATACCAAGTGTGTGAGAACAATGGATCCTATTTGGGCGTCTGTTGGAAACACCTCGATTATGAGTACCGGTACATGTGGAGGTGACAGTGATGTTGACAATCGACTGGAGATGCCCACGTCCAATTTTGTCTTCGGTTAACGCCTGTGAAATTTTGTTATTTTGCGGCAGGGTGTCAGCGATGGTGAATGAATTTGATTCACGTGGACTTGCATTCTCAAGATACGAGCACAGAACTACCGAACTAAATTGCGGCTGTCATTGTCCTTAATTTATTCATGTATTTTGTAAATTCTTCCACTAATTTATAAGCACACTCTCTCGTAAAAAGTATTGCTACTGAAGTGTCTCCGTCGCCTGTAGTACCCGTGTACCTCGGCCTTATTGTCTTTCAGAGTTGTGATGCTGAGATTGAAGTGGTTCGGCGCTCAGTAGCTAACTGCAAATGGTTGCACGTTCTTCAGAAGTACACCCTTTACCTTCTCAGACAGTGTCTTCGTCGTTACCTACTGGACTTTCGTTCATTGATGTCGATCTGTAGTTTCACACGTGCGAAATTGTCGATTATTTCATGCAAGTCCAGTGCGCGGTCACAGTCGTCAGCATTCGACGGTGCCATCTGCCCCTATGCTGCTCTCTTGCCGTGAATTTAAAGAATGAAAATTGCACCAAATCAAAGTTACCAAATAATTCCGTGTTTATTTTTCATCCAAGACGAAGAGATCCAAGTGTTTTTCGTAACTGTACCTGACATAAGTGACTGAGACAAAGTAAAAAATAACGCGATGCCTGGCTTCCTTTCTTCTCGTTTGGACGCGTATACCTGTGAGTAAAAGTAGCTACACCATAGGATGCTGCGATTTTGCCAGGCCAAGTTTGGTTCCAAGAATGCCCTTCTATGCTTCGTGTTGATATGGACGCTTCTTTTGGCATGTAATGTATTGTGAGGTGAAGCTCTGGAGACACGAAATGCCTCAGGAATGCAGCATCTTGCAGACTTTGCTTGGAATTAGGTTGCGTGAACCCGACCCTACTATTTTGGCATCATTTTTGCAAGAAGATGGAGGTAAGGCGAGGTTGCCAGACACCGCCACTGATCCTCTATGGTTCAAAGTACGCTGCACGTCTCCTCTCTTTTTTAACCTCTGTTCTGGTTTTGCCACAATGTCAGTCAGCGACAAGTTCGGCCATTTGACGTGGGTATTTTAACCGCCGTTGACAGTTCAAAGAAAGAATTTCGTAGACCGTGGATTCTCTGCTGTCCTTGACGATGCTCCTGTAGAGGTGGAGGTAATGAGACTCTTGCTCTTCATCTGTGAAGCGACGACCAGCAGGAGCAGACGCTTGCATGCTTTGCCGCCTTGTGAACTTCGTAACCTTCGCTACCACGACCAGAAATTTTTGATAATTTCTTCGCCGATTTCTTGAGGAATTCTGGACCCTTGCGGAGTCCTCTGAATGTATCCATGGTCCCAGAGAGGCCATCTTTTCATTACTGTGCTTGCACAATGGGAACTCTGACAGTTTAATCCCTCATTTCATCCCTCAACTTGGACCCTTGTGCAATCTGCTGACTCTGTCCAGGGTCGCAGGTCTCTGTCCACTGTCTGGTTACCGTTCGCATGTGATTTCATTTTGCTAGTAGCTTTATCGCTCTGTTGTTCGAAGTATGACAATTTCTGTAAATTTTCTATGCCTTGGGTAGAGTAGACCCTTGTGTGGACTTCATACCATTCCTATTTGCGGATTGTGGTTCTCTCAACCGAAACTTTGATTCTTGAAACATTTCGTGCCTTCTTTACGCATCTGTAAACGATACAAAAGCGCTATCAATACGAAAAGTGATGTTTAATTGAGACAAAACAGAGTTAATCTCGCTGTTCGCTAGAAGGATATGAATTTTCTTATATGTTTAGCTTGATCGGTCAGCCACATGCAGTTACGTCGGTGTTGAATCCGTACGTTATCAACTGAATTGCATGCACCGCACGTCATTTTCCCCCTTACCCAACAAGAATTAGACTAATGTGAAGGGTAGGACTATTACGGCGGCTTACAGTAATTAAAGTGGGCTAAATAATCTTGCTTTCATTGTTTCACTACCTGTGGAATTTAGCACACGTTATACAAGGAGCCTTGTTCATAAAACACCGCGTTTCCTTTGTTGAGACACTTGCAATCCTCATTGAACGAGGCTATTGGCCACTCGCGTTTGGCTGCCACCTCGTCCGAGGGGACAGTCCATAAACCACATATAAGTGCCAGCGTACTTCATTAACGATATTTTTCACTCGGTGCTGTTCCTATGTTTATTTGGTCCTTATCCTTAAGCTAGGTTTTCTTCCTTTGCTTATTTTTTGCTAGTATAATTGCAGTTTTCATTGAGAGATATCAGCGTTCTGCATATTAATTGGTGTTGTCTTACGTTCGTTGCGCCGGCAGTGGAGATCTGAGGAATATTTTCAATGTGTAATGTACTTACAGTTATGTTGTATTCGCAGTTCTTACTTTCTTCGCGTGACTGCTCAGCTGACTGTGCAGCAAGTACGATGCTTTTGAGCTGCCATCTTGCGTCTGCCTATCATCATAGAGCGACAAAATTTCCTGGCGTTTCTTTCGTTTCAATCGAGAAAGGAAGCGAATAAAAAGCTTAGCCCGAGCATGCCTGGAGTCTATGAAAGAGTGGACTGGACACTTCAGTCGCTGAAACCGTCTCCACAGTATAATGTGTTTAGCGCAGTGCGCGGTTCACGTTAGTTCATTCTGCGGCCTCCACTGTTCTGCTACTATTGCAGGCGTGTGGCACTAGTCCGATCTCTGTGCTAAAACGAGATTAGGTTGATGGCTATTTTGAAAAAAAAACAGTGTTATTATCCCTACGATAATCTACTTTTTCTCTAATAGAGTTTTTAGCCGCTCCAGATGCTGCTTTACAATTTTGCCTTCTGGGTCTGCCAAGATTTTGCTAGGGTTGTGTAAAACTGGTTTGTATCCTTACTGAAGTCAGCTTAGGCTGAGATCTCGAAAAAATTAATGTTTTTGAATCTCTTTGCCAAAAAACCTTAATCTATCTTCATTAAAAAATGGTTAAATCTCCTTATTACAGAAGCTTTGTCTTGAGTGCTAAGAAATGCCCTGCATGAATGTTTTCGCTAACGAAACTTTATCATGATTACTGAGAATTAGAGTTCTTGGATCTCCTAGGTAATGAGACTCTGTTTAGATCACTAGACATGCTGTGCTTGGGAAAGAAAATTTATTTTGATTATCAGCTAAGTTGAAAAAATTTTCAGTGCCCCTCCATTATGTAAAAGCAGTTACTGCTATATCTTCTGCAGTTGCTTTCTTTGTCTATCTTATTGTTATTTGTACCAATCGTCTTCTATTCATTCGACTTGTCCGTATTTACTTCGGTCATATTATCGGCGTGTTTATCGGATACGCTGTTCTCAACCTGGTGTATTTTCCTTCCCTTTTTTAAAGATAAGTCAACTGGACCGCACACCCTACCTAAAAGTCCCACGCACTGGTTCGTGCCGCAGAAATAGGCCAGCTGGCATCAGAGGAGTGTACGGCTGCAATCGATCACGGATCGGCAAGAACAATCGACGAAAGACTCTTATGCAACGACCTGTGCCCTCCTTACCCTCTCCATTTGTGGGAAGGGTAAATCCCCCACGGAAGCTACGCAGATATCAAAAGCAGAGCCTGCAGTGCTTCAATAGCTCGCTTCCCTGGGTTCGCATTCGAACCTGTAACGTCCAGTGTCACAAGCTCTGCACACTAGGCTGCTGCTAACGCGGGTACCGCTCTTGAAAAATACAACTTGCAGCATCGAGCGAGGCCGAAGCTAACATTCAAACCCTTAATTGCATGCTTCATGTACCCATTTAAGATCAGCGCAAATAGTGCTTACGAAAAGTGCTGTCTGATTTGGGCTCATGCAGAAGCGTTGCATTAAAATTATTTTAAAAAATTATATTTTTCTTTTTGCCCGTCAAATTTCTTCTCGTTAACATAATCTTAACCAAGCTGTTCTCTCTCGCTAACAAAGGCTGTTGCCCGCAGGAATGCCATATAATAAATAACCTATGATGTAATAACATTAAATCTGCCTAGTTGTGATAGGGATATCGTTTGTCTCTTGCCACTGCCGGTCATTTAGTTTTTACCGCTCATGCTCCTCTTTCATAACTTGCCGTTTCCATTCATGGGTTCATTGTTTCCTTGACACTCGACAGGCCTTTTCTTTCTTTCCCCCTTTGGACTGCGGCAAACTTTGTTGGTGGAGTGGCTTACACTTAACCCTTTCCTTCATGTATTAATTTGGGTCTCTTCGGGAGTATCACTAAATAAAGTATATGCTATATATGTTCCTGTATGAACGAAAGGGTTTAAACTGTCTTGTGTATCACGTATAACACACACACGGTATGACGTGTGGAATTGAATAAACACTACCCGTATTGCGAGTCGCAGGCATTTGGTTACATTAATGGTAGTGATAATAATTGTTTATTTCGCATACAGTCAATACTCTTCGCCAGGTTTCCATTTTTGCGTGGGCCCCAAGGTTTGGATGATCTGGCAACTTGAATGTAAGGAGAATTACTGTGGTATCGGAGTCTAATTTGGGAATCCTTCATCATATCTCTTGATACCAGAGTGCTCCAGTGAAAATCCGCGCCGCCAGCCGCCAGCGCTGAGACTCGAATCAGCGATCGTCATTGTTGTCAAGGATGCTCTCAACCAGACGATCATCCTGGTAGCCAGCTGCCTCGGAACACAGGACAGCAACAGTAGGGATCATTTGCCGTTCGACTTCTCAAGTTTCCCATAACTATCTGAATCTGAGTCGTACACTCTTTACGATTACGAAATATGTTTGTTTCTGTCTTGTGGTGTGCTGCTCATCTAGTATTACCGTACCAGTTATGTATGCTGAGTAAGTAAACTGTCATTGCCAAATTGTAAATGGACCTAATGGTGCTAATATACGCTTATAGTAGCCTTTGGCGATATTGACAGCCTAGCGGTTTTCCTACATAAATTTCAAAGTTTTGACCAAAGTATTTGTATGGTAACTAACTACTTTAGGAAATTGTTGAAGTGCTTGTTGAAGCACAAATAGTAACTATGCAGTTGCCTTTAGAAATAGAAAGAAGTATCTACTGATTATGTAGTCACATTTTACTTTATTTTTACATCAAGATACTGGTAGTGTATCGAAAATAGGTAGGTAGTGGCTAATTTTAATCGTATGGCTTACTACAGTACTGGCTAAATGGTAATAGAAGTCACTGCGATAATAACATTAACCCTCGTTCAGATACTCAGTGTTAAAAGTTAAAGTGCTAGGCTCACTTACAGCTGTACTTTGGTACGGCATGAGTGAACCTCTGCTACATACTTGCTCCATATGCTCTTGTTATGTTCCCCACTGTGAGAGCAATGCTTGTTTTCCCCCACGACTTCTTGGTGCTTTTTAGCGATTGCCCAAGTTATGTAATTGATGTTTTTCATTGGCCAGTTTCATTGCCAGTCGCTGCAGGTGCTCCCCAAATTACGACGTATTTCTGGTTCTCCGGATCCAGCGTACTCCGTGCGTATGCAAATGTCTGGGGTAACTTTTTCTACCCCGCCCGCCGAGCGGTGCCCCGCAGGCAGTGGCTGTGGAGGCGGTGACGCTGGGCTTGGGTGCGGGTCCGTCGTATCGTATGCGGTGCTCTATGGCTTGGTATCGTGCACCTTGGTACGCTAGGGCATGGTCTCTAGAGGTGGTGTTGTCCACCGTCGTGCGCTATGGTGCGGCCACTTGATGTGAAGCGGTCCAGCGTGGTACTCTGGGTTCCGGTCTCCTGGCATGGCGTCAACCATGGCGCTGCATGCCGTGGTGTATGTAGTCCAGCGTGGTACTCTCTGGCATGGTCGGAGGACATAGGTCGTTCATTCAAACCCGTGTAGTATATACAAAAATAAGGTAATTTAGAAGCTTAGAAATATGATAGTCAAATATTTCACTGATGATAGCGTTTCGACGGCGCTGTGTGGAAGGGTGTCGTAAAATTCCGGTTGACTTCCGTTTCACTGATCACCTGCCACGCAAGTGCTCTTTAGTAGATGAAAAGGTTCGGTCATGCGGCGTCCCAGAGATGGAAGTGTCTAGAGGTACGGAAAAAGGAAATGAATTGACCTATATTCAATTAAATATGAGATTTTAATCCAAATATGCCAGGACAAAATCTTCATACGAGGCAACGGCGTCCTTTTCATAAAAATGAATAAAAGTAAATATGGTATATATATAATCTATTTTGTAATCGTATTATTTCATTCCTAGACTATTTGACTCAACTCAATCGGTTACAGATAAAGAATACTATGATTTTTTGAACAACTTCTTTCTTTAACTTAATTAAGGTTTATATAAGACCATCCTCAGTAGTGTCAAGGAGGTAATCGGTTGCCATATAGGCTAGATGCTTTCTACTGCTAAAGTAGGTAAATATAAATACTACACATACCTCACCTCCACCAGCCACCTATACAGGACACTAGTTTCCTACTAATTAAAACTTGAAAATTTGTCCAATATATCCTATTCGGTAAACAGCAATTCCTGCAGGACGTCATCTTTCATGCTAATTTCATTTGAAAATTTGTTCAATGTATGAGACAATTGACTGAAAAGGTTGATCATATTGCATATCTTAGAATAGCTGAGTATACTGCACCGATAATAATTTAGTGCATTTCAATTGCCCTACTGTTTCAAAAAGGTTGAACACCGCTCTGCTACACACTTATGACGTCATCGAATTCCACTCTGGAACCTAATTCGGTTTGAGATTATACCCGAGTGGTGCCAGTTAGCTTCATCATGAAGGAAAAGGTATGTACGATGCTCTCAGAATTATGATTGGCATCATGAACAGTTGGAGGCCACTTGATGAGCAGATTGCTGCTTAAAAATTGTTACCTTAGCAAAAGTTTTGTTCTCCCCAGAACCTCCTTTATGGCTTTAGCTTTTAGGGCGGCCCACAATTTGTGCTTGATGCTGCTTCAAGATGTAAGTAAAGCGCCTTTCATTACCCCTGCCCAAACAAACTTGGAATCCAAGTTTCGATTAAATGAAAAATGTCACGTCGACTTACAGGCGAAACGTACACACACGTTAACAGCCTCATGCCCGCTTGTGATGACAACTGGATGGTTGATTGATGACGCCTTAATAGTAGATACTTTCTGTCTTGAAATCCGGAGAGCTGATGCGAGGTAGGCTTACATTATATATTTTCCTGAATCCGTCATGTGTGGTACAGTAGATTAGATTAGAAAGGCGGCAGTAGACGAACCAATAGGCCCATTCCCAAAGAAACACCGGAACTTACGCCCCGGCCCCTATGAGCTATTGCCATTATATTAGTAGGATATAGAGGACTGGAGAAAAGAGGAAAAAAAAGGGGAGAAGGATCTCTGCCAAAGAGACGATCATGAATGCACGCAAGCACGTTGAAGAGCCGCTGATATGCGGAGCTTGGAGATGTCAAACTGTGTAGTGTAGTTGGAGCAGGAGAGAGAAGAAGACGGATTAAGGAGGCCTCGGAAGCTTTCGACGTTAAGAGTTTGCGACTCCTGGAGGAGGAGTTCTTAGCTGTGGAGGATGTCTCTCCCAATGTATGTCAAGGCGATTTTTAAACGCGTTGACTGACTCCGCACTAACAATATCGGAAGGGAGTCTATTCCAAATGCTGAGTATGAAATACGGAATGAACTGCTGACTTAAGGTCGTTCTTCGAGCTTTATGCTTTAGTTTTTGGCCGTTGTTTCGCAAGCGATCATTGAGGTCTCTTTCAAAGAGTCCCGTTGTAGGTACGTCGTTGAAGCCATTCAAATGCTTGAATGTTTCAATGACTTGCCCCCTGAGTCGTCTTTGCTCGAGAGAGATCACACCCAGTTCCTTTAGGCGACATTCACACGGCTTGTTTCGCAACTGAGATATCAATTTCGTTGCTCTGCGTTGGACTCTTTCCATGTTATCGATATCTTTGCACAGATGTGGCAACCAGAATTAAACAGCAAATTCTAAGTGTGGCCGCACCAATGCCTTGTATAAGGGAAAGATGATGTCCTTGGACTTGTATTCAAAATTTCTGGTGATGCATCCGAGTACTCTGCTCGTCATTTTCACACTCTTGTCAACTTACTGAGTGCGCTGTAGTTTGTTTGTTATAGTGATTCCCAAGTTACGTTGTTGGGTGACAGCAGCTAATACCATCTTGTTCATTTTCAATGGGGTTGAATGGTTGACCAGCCCTATGTGCATTACTGAGCAATTTTCGACATTAAAGTTCATCTGCCACGTTGTGCTCCATTCCATGAGGTGCTCACGGTCTTGTTGGAGCTCGACTCTTTTTGTGACAGGATGACATAGTTTAGTATCATCCGCAAATTTACTGATTTTACTACGGATGTTAAGATCGAGATCATTAATGTAAGTTGAGAACAGAAGTTGGCCAAGCACGCTACCTTCTGGAACCCCTGATGATACCTGCGTCCAGGCGCTCGTCTCTCCTTCAAGCTGCCCTCGCTGCTGCAGACCCGTAAGCCATTCCCTGATCCATCGTAAATAGTCTCCCTGGATGCCATGGGCTTCCAATTGTTTCATTAGCCGTTGATGGGGGACTTTGTCCAAAGCCTTTTGGAACTCTAGATACAGAAGGACTACACCTTTTTGTTCATCTTTAATATCTGTAACTTTGAGAAAAAGTCCAGTAGGTTTGTTAGCAGCTTCTTCCTTTGCAAAAGCCATGCTGAGTGTCTGATATGAGCTGATGGATCCTCAGGTGATCAGTGATGCGCATTTTTAAGAGGCGTTCGATGGTTTTGCTGACGACCGATGTAAGACTGATTGGACGGTAGGTAGTTGCTGGGGCTTTTCTTATCCCATTTATGTATCAGTATCACAATAGCTAGTTTCCAATCCTGCGGAACATATCCTGTTCTTAGAGACCGATTAAATGTTTCGAGCAGTAGCTTCACGATGACTGGGGCCATTTCCCGTAGTACACGGGGAGTAAGATTATCTGGGCCAGTGGATTTGTACACATTTAGGTGGGTTAGCTCTTGATGGATCTCGATCTCCGTGAAAACACATGTGTGTATGGGAGCAACATCCTAGGGACTTGGCTGTACTACTTTTATATCGTGACCTCTTTACATTCATCCCTTTGTTAATAGAATGCCAAAGTATTTAATAGATCAAATATATGACAACGTATTCTAAACCTGTATATAAAGAAAACGTGATACAGTTTAACGAATATATTCTTTTCTTTCTTGCTTTTAAACAGTTCCGTACCTACTGTTTAGTGGCTATAGGCTTCAAATATATCATTGCTGTGAACTGTAATTATGAATGTAATTTTGTACAGTAGCTGTATCTGCGTATAATAAACCTGTACAACCAATCCTTATTTACTGATAAGTTGTATTGCGATTAACCTCATCTTTCTCAACTTTCGTTTCCCTTACGCTGTGTTCGGGGCTTGGACTTTCCGTTCTTCTTTGTGTGCTGCAAGTTCCTTCCTTTAATTTCGTTTGAAAACGCCATGTAGTTTCTAGAGAGGCTCACGGGAAAGGTACACCCATAATAAAAAAGCTTTAGCCAAACGTGTAGTCTGCAAGGCAGAAGCTCTAAGTCTTCCGCCAGACTTATTGCTGAAAATCGATTTACATTCTTTGCCAAATTGCACTTCCGACTTTTGTTTTAACCTTTCAGTGCCTGCTGACCTGACCATCACTTATCTTAAGAGTAGCACTCCACATTATGCGTGTTTACTCCAAGCACAAATAGATTGAAAATTTACTGTTACTAATTTATGCATTCTGGCTGCCACTATTTTTTCAAGACATGTGCGTAACGAAAATGCCAAACTTTTCGGACCGTATCAGTATCACATTTTGTTGACCTGGTAATGAAAACCGCCCGTTGGTAATCCTGCGGCAGGAAGCCCTGCTCCTGCTCACTTTCCTCTCCTAGACCCGGCCCAGCCGAGCACCCATCCAGTGAGGTCATGCCGTACTGAAGCTCTTCTTTCTTCTGAAGCTCATATTTTGTAGCCATGGCCCTTATTACCTTACTTGATGGATTATTAGTAATAATTCTAGGTGTAATGAGCGAGCGACGCTCAGCACGCTGTACGAGAACCTCGCTCGCTTGGTTCGTTGGGGAGTCAGCCGCGTGCACCCCCGCCTTGGAGTTGCCGCTCTGGAGTCCCTGATACGCTCTATGATTATCCGGAGACTCCCTTGATTTATGGCACTTCACGGGCACAACACATTGAACGGTATTACATTTCACTCTGGTACCAACAGCGATATCGCTACGCGCTTCAGCAACTTCTTTTTACGTGTGGTCACCATCTGTTCTTCCGTTCTGCCGGGCGTTGAAAATAGATGATGTCTTTGTCGGTTACTGAATATTTATTTTTATTGAGTGCCTCAGCTTAGTCGAACAGTTTTTTCTTATATTGTCCTGAGAACGCCACTTGTAATACGGGGTTATCACTATGTTCCTTTATTATACAATACAAACTTTTTTAAAGTACTGATGAAGGACATCACATCACAGAACATGAGGTGTATAGCTTTCACTAGAACTGGAGTAAATTTCTGTTCGTGTTGCAGATCAGTAGCACCGATGATTCGCGTGTATAGCCTCGCTTCTGCATACGCCGCGACTTTCGCTTGTAATTTGTTGTTTGTGTCTGTTAGTGTTAATTTCATACCGATACGGTATTGCTGGGTTTCTGTGCTTAGTCTTCTATATAATGTATATATATATTTTTAAAGACTGTACTCACTGTAAGCAGAAAGCACCAGCTTCTTCAGCCGTTTTGAGTAATTTTCTGTAGGTTCACTGAAATGTTTCTGTTGCTGGGGTACGCGATATCCGTTCTACCAGTGCATATTCCCGTGGCCAACTCCTCGCGGAAATAAAACCATTCCGAAACTACAGGCTGAGTTCTAAAATGATCTTAGCTTCAACAGTTACAACTTAGTGTACCTCAATTAATTTGTCTGAAGGAGTCTTCCTGTGTGAGTAGTGGTTCAGCAGGACGCTTTGAACCTAAAGAAAGAGTGTGGTTGAGAAAGTTTGAATTAACGTTATGCAACGTTCTTATTACAATGAGATAGGGTAGAAGCACTACTGTGGAATCGCCCATTTGTAGGCCACATTGGTACATGAATCACTTTTCAGAAAGTATCCTCTGCTTGTGTTTAGGTTTCTGGTCAATCTGATGTTTCAAGGTTTGTGCTCTAGAATAACTCATCGGCGATCGGCCTGCAATGAGCACTTTATAGGCCGCCTTTCGCAAGCCTAACCGACGCAGCCCCGTGAAGCGCATCGCTCAACTTTGTTCTCCACACAGGAAATGAGCGAGCAAACACCATCAGCGGTGGTTGCGGCTGCCGCCTCTGCCCGGGTAATGCCAGGCGAGTCTTCTGAGTCGACTGTGGCCTGGACGCTCGCAGTCCAAACTAATGCAGCGGGCCGTGCGATGAAACTAAAGTAAAGCGAAATCTTCCATGTCGACTGTGGCCTGGACGTTCGCAGTCCAAACTAATGCAGCCGGCCGTACGATGAAACTAAAGTAAAGCGAAGTCTTCCATATCGACTGTGGCCTGGACGTTCGCTGTCCAAACTAATACAGCCGGCCGTGCGATGAAACTAAAGTAAAGCGAAGTCTTCCATGTCGACTGTGGCCTGGACGTTCGCAGTTCAAACTAATGCAGCCGGCCGTGCGATGAAACTAAAGTAAAGCGAAGTCTTCCATTTCGACTGCGGCGTTGACGCTCGCAGTCCAAACTAATGCAGCGGGCCGTGCGATGAAACTAAAGTAAAGCGAAGTCTTCCATGTCGACTGCGGCCTGTACGCTCGTAGTCCAAACTAATTCAGCGGGCCGTGCGATGAAACTAAAGTAAAGCGAAGTCTTCCATGTCGACTGTGGCCTGGACGCTCGCAGTCCAAAGTAATTCAGCGGGCCGTGCGATGAAACTAAAGTAAAACGAAGTCTTCCATGTCGACTGCGGCCTGGATGCTCGCAGTCCAAAGTAATGCAGCGGGCCGTGCGATGAAACTAAAGTAAAGCGAAGTCTTCCATGTCGACTGCGGCCTGGACGCTCGTAGTCCAAACTAATTCATCGGGCCGTGCGATGAAACTAAAGTAAAGTGAAGTCTTCCATGTCGACTGCGGCCTGGACGCTCGTAGTCCAAACTAATTCATCGGGCCGTGCGATGAAACTAAAGTAAAGTGAAGTCTTCCATGTCGACTGCGGCCTGGACGCTCACAGTCCAAACTAATTCAGCGGGCCGTGCGATGAAACTAAAGTAAAGCGAAGTCTTCCATGTCGACTGCGGCCTGGACGCTCGTAGTCCAAACTAATTCAGCGGGCCGTGCGATGAAACTAAAGTAAAGTGAAGTCTTCCATGTCGACTGCGGCCTGGACG
>LQNS02278094.1:2136658-2155761 GCA_001587735.2 Parhyale hawaiensis | reverse complement strand
CCGTGCGATGAAACTAAAGTAAAGCGAAGTCTTCCATGTCGACTGCGGCCTGGACGCTCGCAGTCCAAACTAATGCAGCCGGCCGTACGATGAAACTAAAGTAAAGCGAAGTCTTCCATGTCGACTGCGGCCTGGACGCTCGCAGTCCAAACTAATGCAGCCGGCCGTGCGATGAAACTAAAGTAAAGCGAAGTCTTCCATGTCGACTGTGGCCTGGACGCTCGTAGTCCAAACTAATACAGCCGGCCGTGCGATAAAACTAAAGTAAGGCGAAGTCTTCCATGTCGACTGCGGCCCGAATGCTCACAGTTCAAACTAATGCAGCAGCCATGCGATAAAACTACATAAAGTAAACCGAAAACTTCCGAACCGAATGGGAAATAAAGTGTTCTATATAACCGTTGCAAGGAAGCGAAAGTGAGGATACATGGTCGACAGTGTCCGTTTTTTCCTTTGTGCCCACCCTTTTCGGTCAATGTCCCAGCTCAGTGCCTGTCACACTATTGTCGCTTGATGCTGCCCTATGTTACGGGCTGTAAGTTTCCGCGTGGATCATGGTTTATATTACCAACGAGTTTTATTGTGCGTTGTACCGTATATCTGCGACACATTTAATCATACTCAAACCATGACTACATGAGTAGAATTTGTCGCGTAGGCACTACCGTGCCCATATACGAGCTCATAATAATAACGTTAAGAAACTAGATGCAATTCTTCTGCATTAGGTGTTAGCAGTTGAGCGCTCCCAGCAGCAAGAAAAAACTGCAGAAAGTAATCCTCTTTAGTCAAGTAGGTTATTTATTTGGTGTGCTGCCATAGGGCTAGGGTACGATAGGTTGCCCATTTGAAGGTGTTTAGTACGCATTCACTTACTCTTTTAGATCTCACGTAGGAGCTTCGTAACGCGATTGTGTCAATTTGTTAGGTCTTATCGTGGCGACCATTAAAGCAGTCTATCGAATCCGTTACTGCTAAGCCCGCCCGTGCTAACTTAGCTCCAGCCCTCTAGGTACATGGCCAACTTAAGTTATCAGTTGCTGTAGGAATAGAGCTCCCTAAAACGGGACCCAACGGTCCTTTTGGGTAATAATTGATAGAGTACGTTTCGACCAGCTCTCAGTTTTAACGTAATACTAAACTTTGCCCTATATTTTGTTCTAGAACTCAAGTCCAAATTAAGCAGTGCCGGTATAGGTGCCGGTATAGGTTGTGGCTTACCTGATATCCTGATATCTGCGCCTACCTATTCGTGCTGAACCTAACCTGTCCTAACCTATTTTTGACAAACCAAACACTCAGACGTTAGCCACATTGTATAATACCAGAACCTCTGAAACCTTATTTTGATCGTTAGTTCTCTTGCTAAAGAGCTAAACTTTCAAATACTGGAAGTTCGTAAGGCTTGCACGGGCAATTCTCATGCAACTTTGTGAATAATAATATTTGAAAGATTTCCTTGGCCCTGTCTTACCCACGCGTGTTTGTTCACTTTCCTAATAATGTCTTTCCAGTGTTCGTAATGTCTAGGGTTTGCGGATTTATAAAAATTTATTACATGACAGGTGACTAATGCCATGTTAGAGGCGAAGCTCTGACGATAAATAGCCTTTTTTTACCAGGCTGTTATTTTACTACAAGAAAATTTTGCTGAGAAAAAGCTATCGTAGCAAGGTCCTATAGCCTGGCGCAGTGTAGGGTTAAGTTCGCTGTTCCCAAAAACTTCCTTGCCAAATTTCAATTGCCGTAAGGAATTTCTTCCTGCTGTCCAACATTACGATCAAATGCAGATTAAATATAAGTATTTAATTAGGTTCAGTTTTATTACTTTACACAGTTTATATGGGATAAGACTTTAGTCATCGCCCTACCCTATATTTATGCGTAGAAGTACCGATTATGCAGCGTTTATGCAGCTAATCTTGCAAAACCACATCTTTAATTAGTCTCGTGACTATCGACCGTAATTAATTCCTCAACATTTTATTCACGTAACATGTGCCTGGCAATCAGAACTGTTGCCAAATTCTAACTTTTGAAATTTCAGCCCTACAACAATGAGCTATCGATATATGAATAATGTACCTACTGGACAGACTTACATCATGGAAAATATCATTTGGAAAAGGTTAAGGGTGAGGACCTCCAGGACGTGAACTATTGCTTGCTCTAAGCTATATTTACGGGCCTCAATTCATCTGTTTTGTGCTGCTCAGTGCTCATGTGCAGTGCAATGTTAATATAACGCTAGTGTCAGAGCCTTCGAGATCGGCCGTATGATTAGGAACCTCCTTTGTAGTCTAAAAACAAGTGGGCAACGATAACGGGGCGACTTCGTGATATTATCCCTTCCAGGGGTGGGGTTATGGTAGTTGAGTTCGCATATCCTATTTTACGGCGAGTCACGTCTCCGTAGAATCCTATGGGTTTCCTTCACCTTAGTTTGGCTTTCGGGGTCATCTTACTTTTGTACCCACTTGCTTCCTTCGATTTTTCATACTCCTGACTATGGTTAGTGTTGCCCTTCCCCCTTTTTCCTGACTTGCTATGCACATGCTTTTTGATCTACGTTTCTATCAACGCGCTATAGCCTGTATGCCTTTCTTTTCCAGTTTTAAAGCACATTTTCCAGTTTTAAAGCACATTTTCCAGTTTTAAAGCACATTTTCCAGTTTTTTTCGTGTAAAAGGTCAAAATTTCGTGTAAAAGGTCAAAATTTCGTGTAAATCCAGTCTTAAAGCACATTTTCCAGTCAATTAAACCACAGTATTGTGTCTAGGAGACTTTAAAAACGAGTGATCTATCTGTGCCTTGCTTCTGGGCATTTTATGTATACCTTCTCTTATTTTTTCATATACATCTTTACTGTTATTTGACGCTGTAGTCGAAAATAACTCTGTAGAATGTCCAGTCATCGCAGCCTTCATATTTATTTCTTATCAAATCTGGGTCGCAAATTACCCCAACTCCCTGTGAAACTACGCCATTTACCTTATAAAACCCAGCGCACGCCATAAACGATGTTTCAAACAAATCTATTGCTCTCAGGAGTAACTGACGCTGCATCCTGTCCACACAGGGTGACTCAAATATATTTCGCCCCTTTAGGCGTTTTCTTTTCAGCGTGATCTCAACGTAAATGAGTCGAACAACGCAATCCTGGTGAAACTTCGGTCTATTTAAACCCTATAGTTCTGCTGCATGGAGTCAATAACGCCAACGTGAATGTTATAATAGTAACCTATTCTAGACATAGGGTGATAATGCAGAATATAAAATTTTTGGGTTAGAACGTAGCTACAGGTTTTTGTCGATATCTATTTATAAGTGCAAGTGAACCAATTTTACGTATCTTTTCTTCATGCACTATTATCATCTGACCCTGTACACGCTGAAGCGAGAAAAGGCAAGGTGTTTCTCTTCGAGTGTTTCATTTTTATAATTATTTGACCCTAGAGAACTTGTGACCAACCCAACTGTTGGCTTGCAGGTAAGTCTTGACTTCTTTAATAGAATTGGATTAATCTGCACTAAAATTTGACAGCGCGGGAGAGCAGTTGGTAGCGCTTTGTCCAAGCGGCAGTGGCGCGCTCACATCTACATTTTCAAGATCATTCGTCATTCGCGCATGTGCTGTGTATCCCAATTAGGCGATTTTTATCTATTAATCTCGTGCTGACCCTTATAGACAGAGATAAGTGCTCATGATTTTCAGTTAGGGATCCGCCATAATAGATTCACGCAACAGTCGTGCCCAAAACAGGTAGGTCACTTCATGTAAAATGTAAATGCTTTACGTTTATTATCAATAGCCTTGTGCACTAGTGTATTCATAAATAAATATAGGTATAAAGAGACAGTATTCGTTTTACTTTGCTGTTGATTACATCTCGCTGTAGCAAAAGCGAAATCAAGTTTCAACGGTATGACGGATATTGCCTATATTCCCGGGCCTGTCCCCTTCTATACGGTACAATCACATAATGAACTTAGGGGCGGATGTTGAGCTCTCGCGTCGTTCAGCTTATGCACTTTTTGGAGCTATCTTGGACACCGATTTTCACAGTGTAATCGGGATGACGTGTGAGCTGAACGTTCGTTCATAAATTGATCGTGCGATTGTATAGCGTGGCTCCAGCGTTAGCCTGTGTACTATGTGTTACGTGTTCGTACACGTCAAAAGTGATACCGGAAATGCCTCTTGTCTGAGCAGTATATATATATACATATCCAATTTTTTAGGCAGAATGTTGAAAATTCGTTTAAGAAGCTTCTGAAGAGTAAAAAAAAAGACAACGGGGTTTTCGTGAAGTACTAATTTTTGCCGTCGTTTAATGATGGGTGCTGCTCTGCTGAAGAGAAACAGAGATCACTCATCTCTTATGACAACTTGAGTTGGCCGCTGTAGCGTAGGCTGTCTTCCAAGCGCCTGTTAGCCACGAAACTATGGTCAATGAAGAAGGGTCATCACAAATTCCTCGCTGTCGTCTTTGAAAGCGCGAGCACTCAAGTAATATCTATAGGGAGAGTTGTTTTTTTTTTGTGGACAAGCTCTGTTATATTTTACTTGATTGAAGAAAAAATAAAATCCAATATAACGTGCAGTGTTCAAAAATACATTGTGTTATGAGCTCAGGTTCCCCCTGCTGCAGCTGGGCGTCACTAACAGAAATATTCAGCGTTCGGACGTGCTAATTACTGTCTTGTAAATATCCATGTTGCAATGTCGGCTGCGGCGGAGCTGCCCAAGGGTCTGCTAACAGTTACCCAGTATAGATAGGGAGGGCGTCCATAATTTTCATTTTCTTTTGTACGGCTGTCGTGCAACGAATTGAAACTTTGTGGCTCAATCGCCATGCCATCTAAATGTTACATCTTCGGACATTCGATTTCTTTTCTGTTAGCTCGAGCTGTTATCACAAAGTCCACACTTGGATTACCTCTCACTTTCCTTAAACAACGTCAGTGAGTTATCAAAGTCGTATGGTAATGGCGTGTGTACACGTAGTCGTTGCCGCTATGTAAAGCTGCCTTTCGCACTGCTTATATCTATATATTCACTGCCGCGTGTAAGTCATGATACCATCTTCCATGCGATGCAAGATGAAGACTGCAGTTATTTTCAGAGTTTTCTTTTTTCACGCTCGACCGAACTTTCGTCACTGGCAGGATGGGAAGGAAGGGCAAGAGGAGGAGGAGGAGGCTGAGGCGGAGGAGGAGGGCCATGAGGAGCTCGCTTGCCTGTTCCTTTGATCAGACAGCTTCTTGAGCTGCCGAATCAATCGTAATCGATGACGTCTTATCTTTCTTGGTCGTTGCTTCTTGCCGCTCCCANAAGGAAGGGCAAGAGGAGGAGGAGGCTGAGGCGGAGGAGGAGGGCCATGAGGAGCTCGCTTGCCTGTTCCTTTGATCAGACAGCTTCTTGAGCTGCCGAATCAATCGTAATCGATGACGTCTTATCTTTCTTGGTCGTTGCTTCTCGCCGCTCCCACCCGAGCCGCCGACGTTGAACTTTTACAATCCTCCATGGATGCTGCAGGTATAGAAATATCACTGATCGAAAGTTCTGATCATTTTCATCCCTAAAATCCGTCTTTTGTCATCGTCGCGCACTCACGTGTCTTCGTAATTTCGGATCAAGAATGCATGGGAGGAGGAGGAGGAGAAGGGATGAAAACTTTCAAACCGTTCGATGGTTTATCGTGCCAGCGTAATGCGTCTCGACGACTTTGCGGATATGCAGTGCATTCTCTTATAACGTAGAATACAAGTGGGTCGAGGATGCTACGGATTAACAGTACCTTCTCTCGGTACGAGGTAAGGGTCTCGATGACTTTACGGATCTGTATACAGTATAAAGGTGAACCTCGTACAATGTGCACTCTTACTAAGAGCTAACTTGTTCTGGTGTGTCTACAGTATTCATATACAGTATGGTACATGAAACTTGTTTACAGTAAATAGGATGTATGTTCGTCACCTATTGAATATTCAGTTTCTTTGTTTTTCTAGTATGTATTTTGTAGTTTTCATAATTTTTGATACAGTTTTTCTTTAAAAAAAACGCATGTACAAAAAAAAAATCTAAGGGTGACTAAGCTTCTCGTATAAGGTGTCTTCTTATATAAGGTACACATATTTCGGTCATCATCCCTTACCATTTATGAAGTTCACCTGGATTAAAGTTTTCTTAGCACGTAGTAAACAGTCTTCAGGACTTCTAATTTATCCAGGATTTCTAATTTATCCTACGGAGCTACTCTTATAACTGAAGACGGTTCATTTCTAGAGGTAGGTGGACGGTGCACTGAATTTCCATCTTTTCTCGCAGGAGTTGCTTGCAATTTTTTTGACGTATCCGCATCTCGTCTTTCTCCCTCTTTAGATAACGTTTGTAATGTTTTTATATATCTATACGGCACTCTGTATAGATATATATATATGTTTGATTCCCGTTATCTGTTGGTAAGCAGTCCCTTTCAAAAATGTTTTGACGCATCAACATTTTGACGAAAATTTTTCTGACAGAATTACGTCTTGAGAAAATTAAGTTTTGGTCAATTTAGCGCTTTAATGGTGTAACGTTTGAACTTCGCTAGCACCTCAATTAATAAACGTTTTGACTAGAGCGACGGTTTGCAGCAATATGTACTAATTTAGATATATATTATCTAAATAGAAAACTCGCCATTATATTTTGAAAGCTGATATTCGGTAGTGAAAAACGCTAACTTGCAACGAGCAGTATATGAAATTCTCCGGGCTTTTCCCATGCAACTAATGTAGATTGATATTCAAAATTTAGGTAGTGAATATTTTTGATCAAAGTAATGTACAGCATAACGCGGTTGATGTATAAAAGAGTGAGCAGTCAACTAAAGGTGTCACTTAAGCAACATTTCCTAAACAAAGCGTAATAGGTGAAAAAATATTTTATTGCAATTTGGTCCAAATGAGTCTTATGGTTAAGTTATTTAGGACTGCCCATATTGTGTGGAACCGCAGCTTCATGCTTGTTTCGTCGATTACCAAAAACTTTAAGAGTGGCTTATAGATATCTCTTTACTGTCCTAACTGTGCTTCTTTCAAATTTTCCTCCTATTCCTAAGAATCTTTTTCTTCTATTCCTTTTCATTCCTCGTATGCTATTCTCATACGCTGTTGTCTTCAGTATCTTGGTTTTCCTTTTCCGTTGACTTGCGAGTGCAGGCCCTTTGTCTTGTAACGAACACCATTGTTGCGGCCATAATTAAGTTAAGCTAAATCATCAGAACACTGTAATAAAGGTCACTGTATTTATATATATATACTTCACTGCCCATAACACGTTGGGACAGCATCACCAGCTTCTTTGGTTTTTAAAGGACTATTTAACACTGTGCCTGCAAGCAAAGATAACTAAATATGTGACAGAGTCCAATTGCGTTTTCGGTATCACCTTTACTTGTAATGTACAACGTTTATGCTGCCGAGCTCAAGTTCAGCTTCCGTATAACGGATACAGTTCAATATTCGAAATTTTTCCTATCTTAAAGCGATGCTGTGCGCGGTGACATACAAGCAAACACGCAAGATTATCAGTTTTATAAGCATATAAGACTATCCGTCATACGTTGGGTCACTAAAAACCATTTTCTTCTGCTCGATTCGTAGACTTGAAGGTTGAGCCAGATTTTTTAAGATCAAAATACAGAGAGACGCATACTATTCTAAAATTAAATTACTGCCCAGACGTAGTTGCATGTTGATATTCATTTCAACTTCAAAACAGTAGACTGATGCTATTCTTCCATCGTCTTATCTGCTAATATTGGCCACGCGGCAAAAATTTAAGAATTTCATTTCTTTAGTGCACTCGACGTAGGTACATATAAAGCAGNGTAGTTGCATGTTGATATTCATTTCAACTTCAAAACAGTAGACTGATGCTATTCTTCCATCGTCTTATCTGCTAATATTGGCCACGCGGCAAAAATTTAAGAATTTCATTTCTTTAGTGCACTCGACGTAGGTACATATAAAGCAGTCGCTACCCACGTTTCCACACTCCTTAAGTATCCGTTTCGTCTCGTCTCCTGAACGATAATGATGTGCCAGGGGGTTCCGCCAATTTGTTTGTGCTTCAGTAAGTGGCTGATATGAAGGTTGGCCACTCAACTGTGTTTCTTAGACCTAAAGTGACGACGAGAACTAAGTTCCTTAGGGAGCTGCCACAGAGAGCCACATCGAGAAGCCACTTAGCTCTGGTGCATGTCACATTGACATAATTTAATTAAATATTCGGCGCTCGAATGTCTTCCTATCATAAAGCGAAGTTTGACTACTCGGTGATATTCAAGCAAACACGCAAGGATATTAGAGTTCTAGAATTACATAAATACAAGACGAGTCAAGTCAATTGCATTTCCATTGTCATCTTGACATATAACGTACACGTTTATGCAGCCTAGCTCAGCTTCGTCCTCTGTACCACGAATACAGTTACATTAAATCGTTCAGTGCTCGAATTTCTTCCTATCTTATAGCGGAGATCCTGTGCACGGTGATATACAATGAAGCACACAAGCACGCAAACCAGACTATCGGAGTTTTTATTAGTATATCGGCAGATTTAGTTATAAGTTTCTTGCACCCCTCCTCCTGTATGGGGATAAAATAGACAGAAATTCAACCCTAGAATGAGCAAGTGTACAGTAGTTGATGAAGTGAGTACCAAATAGAACCCATTATCCAGCTTATGCAAAGTGGTTACTAACTTCAAAGTACATCTATATGCAGGTGGTTTATGTATTTGATGCATGTAGCAAAGGCGGAGGACACGCACAGCACGTGCAAGCAAACTGCCTATTTGTAACCTATTTGTAAAATACCGGCACAAGTGTGGGCTTATTGTGACACAGGTGTCTTTCATCTAGATCACCGTCTCTCTAGAACACTGCTGTTCCGTTGTTGGATGAAGTATCCACAATTAAGAGCCCGGGTAAGGTTCGTGTCTCTCTGTAGAGTCTATGTTTTTTTTTTCTTCTACTCTGCTTTAAAACTTCTTTCGACAAAAATTGGCTTCGACATAAGTCAGGAGGAGCTCGACGTACAGTATATTCACCTGGGTATCGTAACAACACCTGAGACGGGAGCTGTACAGCTATAGTAACCGAAATTTTTCGTACCGTACAATGTTTCTGAAATTTGTCAGAAGCAAAAATTGATGATTGATTTTGATTTTATCGTATAGTTGGAACTGCTCCCGGAAAAAGTACTCTGTATTGATGGAAATGAAATTTAGTTTTTTGGGAACGATCAAGCTATAGAATCATGACTAAAAGCACGACCACTGAACGGGGCTCATTTGCAATTGGGCATTTTTGCCCTTATTTCGGATGTCCGGGTCCAGGGGTATTCAAAATAAAACAATAATGCTGAAATTGAAACTTGAATCATATTTTACTCTTGAGTCAATTTTTTTCTTCCTGCTGATCACGAGGTACGTGGATTGTATAATTTTAACCTCTGGTTGAGTGCAAATGTAACACCACAATGTTGTATTGATTTTGTATGTATCTGTATTATATTTTTCTCTCTTGAATATTTTGGTGAATTTCTGGTCACTATTTTCCCATAGGCAGCCGATAAATGCCTATAAATTTCCGATTGGGATTTGATGCCGAACAAAATTTATGTAGAAGACTTTTTTTTGTCACGACACCTGCAGTTCTAACAGTGATATCATCGATTGCACCTCTTTTGCTTAACTACATCAGCAGAATAATTACCTCCGCCAAGGAGGTTATGTTTTCGCCGTGTTTGTCTGTCTGTCTGTCTGTCTGTCTGTCTGTCTGTCTGTTTGTCTGTTTGTCTGTTTGTCTGTTTGTCTGTCACCAGGATAACTCAAAAAGTTATGAACCGATTTGNTGTTGATATTCATTTCAACTTCAAAACAGTAGACTGATGCTATTCTTCCATCGTCTTATCTGCTAATATTGGCCACGCGGCAAAAATTTAAGAATTTCATTTCTTTAGTGCACTCGACGTAGGTACATATAAAGCAGTCTGTACTCACGTTTCCGCACTCCTTAAGTATCCGTCTCGTCTCGTCTCCTGAACGATAATGATGTGCCAGGGGGTTCCGCCAATTTGTTTGTGCTTCAGTAAGTGGCTGATGTGAAGGTTGGCCACTCAACTGTGTTTCTTAGACCTAAAGTGACGACGAGAACTAAGTTCCTTAGGGAGCTGCCTCAGAAAGCCACATCAAGAGGCCACTTAGCTCTGGTGCATGTCACATTGACATAATTTAATTAAATGTTTGGCGCTCGAACGTCTTCCTATCGTAAAGCGAAGTTTGACTACTCGGTGACATTCAATCGAACACGCAAGGTTATTAGAGTTCTTCTTCTTCTACTCTGCTTTAAAACTTCTTTCGACAAAAATTAGGTTCGACATAAGTCAGGAGGAGCTCGACACACAGTATATTCACCTGGGTATAGTAACAACACCTGAGACGGGAGCTATACAACTATAGAAACCGAAATTTTTTGTACCGTATAATGTTTCTGAAATTTGTCAGAAGCAAAAATTGATGATTGATTTTTATCGTATAGTTGGAACTGCTCCCGCAAAAAGTACTCTGTATTGATGGAAATGAAATTTAATTTTTTGGGAACGATCAAGCTATAGAATCATGACTAAAAGCACGACCACTGAACGGGGCTCATGTGCAATTGGGCATTTTTGCCCTCATTTCGGATGTCCGGGTCCAGGGGTATTCAAAATAAAACAATGCTGAAATTGAAACTTGAATCATATTTTACTCTTGAGTCAATTTTTTTCTTCCTGCTGATCACGAGGTACGTGGATTGTATAATTTTAACCTCTGGTTGAGTGCAAACGTAACACCACAATGTTGTATTGATTTTGTATGTATCTGTATTATATTTTTCTCTCTTGAATATTTTGGTGAATTTCTGGTCACTAATTTCTCATAGGCAGCCGATAAATGCCTATAAATTTCCGATTGGGATTTGATGCCGAACAAAATTTATGTAAGAGACTTTTTTTTGTCACGACACCTGCAGTTCTAACAGTGATATCATCGATTGCTTAACGACCTCAGCGGAATAATTTTGATTATCTATATCGGGGCTAAACTGCTTAAATTTTTGTTAGTTAAGCTGCATGCAGTTTAGTTAGTGTGACTGGAAAGGTAAAGGTTCATTTGTCAAGCAGAAAAGTCTGTAAAAAAAATCTGATTAAGGAATGGCCTGTAATTACTTCGAAAAAATTTTACAATACAGTCGATTCCACTTAATAGGACCGTCGGTTAATTAAGCGACTGGCCGCATCGTGTGTGAACCATTATGCTGAAACGGAATAAAACTTTATGCGTGAAGTACAAAGTAGCTTCGTTATTGTGGGCAACGTTGCGCTTATACCGGTTAATTTATTGGCATTAATTTGCTTGTAATCAGAGCGTAAATCATTAAAAATGAGGTTTTCTTAACTGTGTTTGAATATTTCACTGTAGGAAGCATTTATATTTATAACTTAAAGTATGCCAGTAGGTATATGTTTAAAATTAAAAATGCTGCTCTTTTTGCCAACAAGTGGCGTTATTGTCTCTATTTCACCACGTCATTTAAACTTTGAATAATGACTGTCCGTGCATTTAATACCCATAAGTTATTTTCACTTCTTAATTTCCCTTCGTAATTACAACCTAGAGAAAAAAATATTCGCCGAAAAAGTGTGCTTATTAGCAGTATTTTAGCACAGACAAGGCTAAAGTTGTTACTTCGCTGTTTATGACCAGCCGGTGTTAGTGGCCATATCATCGGGTCCCGATGTGGCCGGATTAAGCGGAATCGACAGTATTGAAAGACAGTTAAAATTTCAGAGTCTCCATTTCTTGTGCACTGTCTAACGGCTTTAGTTTTGGTTGTACGTGCTCTCATGTACGCTTCGTAAACTATTTTCCACTCTAGTACGCAATAATGCGTCTTACTTCAGAATTTCAAATCCTCTTTCATCCGCAATGCTTACTTCTAGCACACCCGTTTATTAGTGGACAACTATGTGTCTTATTCTAGGTTTTATCTTTCTTCCACAAGCTTATTCTCAATGCAAGAAAAAATTAATGGGCAACTATGCGTTTTACTCCTGGTTTTCAAAGCGTCTTGCATTCGCTATGCTCGCTCCAAAAGCGTCCGTTAATTCGTGGACACCTATGCGTCCTGCTCCATGCAGGTTCTCAAGCCCTCTTTCTCCCGCGATCTTCACTCCAAACGCATCACGGAATTAGTGGACACCCGTTCATCCCCTACTGGTTCGCAGCTCCCCTTTCTTTCGCAGTGCATCCTTTGTTTCTCAGCGCCGTGGAAGTCAACGTTTAGCATTTCTCGCTGGCCCCTCGCTGTATCTGGCAGACACTTTATAGCGAGCGTTCAAGGAGCAAAGCATTCCCCCCGCTGCTTGACTACTTTCTTTTTTTAGTGTCACCAAAGGCTGTCTTGTGACCGTAGTCTGCTCAGTAATTGTCACCGAGAGATTCTTTTTTACCTTAGGTGGCGACTTTCTCTCGTACATCGATGGTGACAACGCGCGCCTTCATCTCTTCTGACAACAAAATGTTCGTAATTTTCTTTGAGCTCGGCTTCTGGAGGGAGTCTCCTCTCTCTGTGTTCCTACGTAGTCGCTTGGGGTCTCTTTTTAAGACTTAGGTTGAAGACAGTGCAAGGGGGCTGCGCTCGACAATTAGTGCCCACCGTTGGTTTTACCTCGTGAAAAATGCCTAGACCACTCGCGGCTATACTCAATCAGATAAAGATTATGGCGCACTGGAGAAATATGTATTAGATCTCTTTCTCTTATTCGGCGCTGCTATAGGTGCTTGGCCGTTGCTCTGCCTTGCTTTTATACATGCTTAAGAACTCTTTGTCGAGATTGCTGTAAAGAATACTCTTGTCTGGCGATATCACACTCACCAGCCACAGGATTGTTTTTATGCTGATAACTTGGGGAAACTTTTGCTTCTACGCCTAAATAAGCGCGCGAGGAGGTTCTTTATCGTAACGTCTGTGATTTTATGTTGCTCTTGTGCACCACAGCATTGCCGCAGTGCACGTGTATTGAAGCTCGTTGTGGGGAGAATCGCGTCTCTAAATACATGTTGCGAAATGTCGTCTTTGTTCATATATACCGACTGGCTGGTGGTGGTGGTAGTAGCTGTGTATTGAACAGTTGCTAATGCTTACCTTTTAGGTATAGGTGTATATGGTGACATGCGATTATTTTCTTTAGCGTAACGATGGCATATAATCAACACTTTATAAAAATTCATAATGTGTACTTACTAATTGATATTTTCCTGCCTCACTCATAGGGAATAAGGGAAAAATTCGAAACTTGAAGATCATGCTACCGTATCCAATACATGAGGTAGCAGTCTGGCCAACCTGGGACGGCTTACTGATACATAAATACCGTAGCTATTTGAATCTGAGTTCCTCTGCATGAAGCTGTTTGTAAATGTAAAGGTGTTATGGGAACGTGACTATGTACAGGTCCAAGCTTACAGGCAGAACATAAAATTTTCGGTTAAGAAGTCCTCGGAAGAGTAGATGACAGCGATGAAAACAAGAGTTTCGCTGCTACAGGCTACTAATTTTCTGCGGCCATTGAATGACTGAGCGGGCGCCCTAGTATTTGTATCATTTGTCAAGGTAGGCCTATGTGTGAACCTATTGTTGTAATAGTACTTCAATTCACAATAAAATTTTGTCACTATTGTTATTTTTATCATTATTATTATTGTTCTCATTAATTTGATTGTCTGCTGAATCGCCAATTAGCGGCAGCGGTGGGAAACAAATAATATTATTGTGCTAATTAATATTATATATAGTTATTTAGTACCTTATTATTTTTTGTAATAGCATAATGTACAGATTAATATTATCATTATTCGTACTAATAATTTTATTGTTTACTATCGTATCGCCTCAGTCAACGCTGAGATAGCATATTTTTTGTATATAAAATTTGATGCAATTTTCAGCTGATTAAATGTAGAAGAACAACTGGAATACACTTCACTGTAAATGCAACTATTTCGACAACAGGCGTACTATGGCTTGAGCTATATCGCAGGCAGTTTAAAGTTGCAGAAAATGGACCAAGAGATGCAGCATCTCTTGTTAGTACTCTCATTAGGGTTAAATGTTACCAGCTTTTATATGCATGTATTTTTTAAATTTCTTTCAGTACTACGTATACAATTTGTTTGATGAACAAATATAACCATGCATAATAGAAATTTGTATTTCATGAGCAAGCTATTCCGATATTGTTAATTTTAAAATCATAAGTACAGTTGGTACACCTTACTTTAAAGGGATTGATGGAGCTGACTTACTTTCTCGCGTGTGTATAAGTAAATGTCTGGTACGTTCACAAAAGTGGTAGTAGTAGCAGTGAGTCAAAAACTAATTACCTATTGTTTTTCGTTAGTCGATGTCTTGAACACAATGCACTCTTTCTGTTTTATGCCGCGTCCCTAGTAGGTCTTAGTTTTCACAGTTGTAACACCGGCCTTTAACCCCTTAGTGCCTCAATTGAATATCACTTTTCTTGGGAGTAACGCTACATGTAATGTCATATGTGTACGGTAGGCCCAAAAGGGTTAGGCCTAATACCTATGGCATGACCGCAATAGCTCAAAGAGGGCCGGAACATGGGCCTAGGTTGCTCCCAGACATTAGGCCTGCTCGTCCGTCTGTTGCCACCAATTAGCTCATCTAAACTAAACTAAATTTTCCATGAAACGGGAGGGAATGATTCTTGGCGGTAGAAAGTTTATGGTAGCAGTAGGTTTAAAAAGAGCGAAACCCTTGTGAGGGCTGAGTGATTTGGTTGTAGGTACTTGCTGTACTTAGTAGGAAGATCTAATATTTTCTAATGTATCTCTATGAACGATTAATAGTGACAGGAATAAAGTAATATCCAAGAACTTCCATAATACTAAAGATAATGCAATAAAAGATGATTTGATTTCATCATATTGAATGGTAAAATATCAGCTTAAATAGGGACGCTAACATTTTATTCTCATGAATATGGCAGACTAGGAACGTTGTTTGGCCATCTATTTGTCACAGTTTTAGCTCTTTATCGTCCACAAGGACCGTTCGGTCGCGTGTTACCGAGTGCTGGTCCTACGAAAACTGATGTGTAAGGCTGATGGTGAGGAGCAATACTGACCACAGAGTATACGATATCCTATCACTGAGAGGCTCCAGGTTAAATCTTCCAGTGTTTCGCCCACTTCAAAATTCAAATACTCGGTGGCAACTCATTTAATTTACATCTTAGCAATTCATGTCGCATTCTTTTCACGTTAGTTCTCGTGTTACACAGAGGGCGCAAGTAATGCATTAATGACCAATCCAGAAAAGGGTTTTTATTTCTGTTTTGAACAGTCATTTGATAGGCTACAATTCGTCGTAGCTTTCGGTTGTTGTTAGAATGGATAAGTACGCTCCTGCTAGTACTTTGTGAAGTGCCGTGTCTAGTTCATCCTGTTTTTTTTTTTTTGGTACAGCCTAGCATTCCTGATGAATCTTTATTTTGTTTTTGCCCCAAGCGCACCCTGAATTTTTATTGTATACCCTGCCTTTATGAGGCACACCCTGTAAGCGCTGAATTTTTCTAGTACACCCTGACTTTTTCTGGCACACTTTTATAAGTGAATGTGGAAATTTACCCGGCTGGTGGGTATAGCCGTCCTCGAGGTGTGCACTCGCCGTTTGTTGAGAGCGAGAGGCCGGCCGACTTATCTGTATAGGTCGCTTTCTTACATGTTGCGACCCATCTTATCTGACATCACGCGCCCCGGCACCCTATTTGGGGGCCCGCCCCCTCCCTTTCTAAACACTCGCAACTTTTTCCTGGCTATTAGAACAAATAACAAGCTTTTTAAAGTGAATTCTGCGGATGTGGAGGTGCGAGATGACATTTAGTTGGGAGTAGAGACGAGAATAAGAGACGAAAAAGTCTTAGTTTTCGGATGTGGAGGTGCTACATGACATTTAGTCGGTAGTAGAGATGAAAATGGCGCAGTTTTCGGATGTGGAGGTGCGACATGATTTGTAGTTGAGCGAGAGAAAACAAAAAGGTTTCAGTTTTATAATCTACAAGTGTAACATGGCACTTTGTTTGGTTTGGGGCAAAGATGAGAGAATAAAAAGGTATACCGTTTCAGTGTCGTTATATCAAGGTGTGAGATGATATTTAAGAGCAAGAATAGAAAGAAATGGCTATTTTGAGAGTGGAGATCAAGTGACATTTATTACAAAGTTACTGGGAGCAGCGTCCTCTTGAGGACTATTCAGGTTGCTGCTAGCCTTTCGGCATGTCTTTGCTTCGTGCCACTATGGATCCTTCTATGCATATATTCCTACTCATCCAAACTGTATAGGTACAAGGTGCTAAAAATGCTATAAAAATGATAAAATGGGCAAGGTGCTAAAAAGTGCTAAAATCAAGTGAAAAGTGCTAAAAAAAATTTTTTTTTCGCTTGTCATTTGTAGCCATTTCTGCGGTCGTTCATTCCGAATGACTGCTCTAACATGATCAATTTAAATTTAGAATTAAAAATATGTAGTTATGTATCGAATTAAAGCTACCCAGTTGGGATGGTAGTACTTAGTAGTACTTGACATATATGTTTTGGCCCTAAAAAGCCTTGTAGTGTGTACTGAACTTATAAATTAAAAGAAGTGGTAAAATTTCTTTCTAGAGGTGCTAAAAAGTGCTAAAATAGACAATCCAATAGACACCTTGTCATCGCTACGTGTTCTAATCTTCTTCTTTGCTGACTTGCTATTCCCATGCGCGTTGATCCTGTATTAGTGCACTTTCGTCCCTGTATTCCACGACATATTGTCCATCACTTGTTGCTTCCTCGATTGGATTGCCTTTATGGTAGAGATTGAGGCATAAACTGTCCAATATAAATGCAGTAATGAAAAAGAAGAAAAGGACTTAATTTACACAACGCTCATCAAGCGTTTTTAGAAATCGGTAAATTTGAATTGGGGAATATTGATTTTAGAGAAAATACTATACATGCAAAAAATGAGAAGTTTATAATTAATAGTGTTTGCTATCATCGCAAGCGTTAGCGATTTTCAAACTTTTTTGTGTGAATCAGACAACATAGAAAAAATTTAAAATGCTAATATTTTCTCTTAATCTAAATTTGAACTGTATGGTATGTGGTAGAAATATATAAACAGTAATAGCTGAAGAAGCCCTCTGAGAGCGCATATCTCCACTAAGCAACACAATGTTAACGGATAATTCAAATTTGTTCTGAATCCAGAATTTCCTTTTGATCATCAGTAGTTGATGAATTGTTAGTGGTTACATTCCTAACATTTCCTGGAAATTTCATGAAGATCCATTTATTACTTGTAAGATTATGTTGCCAAGAGAAAATAGCTAGACAAACAAACGATTGAATGGATCTTCGCCAATAGTTGATCATCTTTTCCTCTTAATATGCCTAACAATCTATGTAATTTCATGAATATCACTCTATAGCGGCTTTAGTTATCTTGGCGACAAATACATGTAGACAGAAACGCATCCGGACAAAGCGGCAAACAGACAGACAAACTCCGATAAAAATATAGCCTTGGCGGATTTAATAATGTCTAAGAAGCTGCATGTTTCTAAGTAGCTAAAGTTGGAATAGTCGGTGGTAATGACCGGGAATCTGCATTGTTGCAATAGTGAGCAATAATAATGGCTGAGGATCTGCGTTGCTAAAGCAGCCAAAAATTGTCAAGTTTCGTACCTGTTATGGTCACTAGATATTTGCGTTCCAGAGCGAGATTAAGCAATTTATCATCATTGATTGGGAATGTTGACTTCGGTTATTGATTTACTGCCCTGAAGAATTTGATTTATAGTATGTCGTCGTCCATATAGAGTCATTAAAATGTTTGCGATATTTTTAACAAATGATTTCGCAAGTCTTTCGTATTTTAGGCGACGGTTTTGAACCCTTTCACTTTACTGACACTTACTTAGTTCGCACTTCTACCGATCACAGTTTCCTCTCTTTTTGCAGTCTTTCCCGTATGGCACGTGAAATACTGTCATCGTGGCGACTGTAAATGCTTAGCTTGCGCTCGTGCGAATTTGTACCCCGTGTGGTACGGTACAGAAAATTTGCTACTTTATATAGGTTTTGATTTTTCAGTCGTGCCAGTTTTTTCCTCATTGTTGTGCACGAGTAATCAACTGTGTAGGTTATGATTACAATTACATTATGTCATATTTATGCTCTTTATTTATCATAGTTCTACTTTTTCTAATTTCTGTATGTCAATAAGTCGTTGAAATCTCCGGATAGCTGCTGTGCCCATGCGTGTTGATACTGCTGGGGGAATACCCCCGTGCATGGATTCCACATTTCTCTTGCTATACTACATGTCTCTTCCTCTTCTTCTCTAAGAGCAGCTAATATGTGCTGGTAAGAGAGGCTTAAACTAACCCGTATAATACTCATGGTAATCTCCAGATACCTGAATCTACAAGTACAGAAATTAATTCTACAGGCAGTCAGTCTACTAACATATAAATGACTAAGTGAGATATGAGAGGACGGTCGGGAAATACACGGTTATCTATCTTATAGTTCTTTTTTATACATGGTTCCATATATTCGTTCGTTCGCACGTTACGCATTTAGTATAAGACAGGATGAAAATCAGCTTGCTGGAAACTGTGTCTTTGGGTCCATGAGTTACTTTCTGTTTTTTATTATTGTTTCTGGAAATCCTAATCAAGTTCGAAACGAAGAGATGACTTTCGTACAGGCGAAGGAACATAGACGGGCAATTCTTCGGTATTTTCGTAAGAATATTTACGATACCGATTACGTCACAGTTGATCGATTGTTGTTCCCTTTCCCTGCCACAATATGTTTGGGCTTCACGCACCCAAGGGTCCCGAGTGCCTTCTCCGCAGGGGATGTAGCATCTGGCCGCAGTTCCTGCTGACGAGGTTAGTTTTGTAAAGTTAGGTAGGCTCTCAATACTTCCCCT
>LQNS02278094.1:2099707-2115678 GCA_001587735.2 Parhyale hawaiensis | reverse complement strand
CACTACCGCTGTCACTGCCACACTGCCGCTATCACAGCCACACTACCGCTGTCACTGCCACACTGCCGCTATCACAGCCACACTGCCGCTGTCACTGCCACACTGCCGCTGTCACAGCCACACTGCCGCTGTCACAGCCACACTGCCGCTGTCACAGCCACACTACCGCTGTCACAGCCACACTACCGCTGTCACAGCCACACTACCGCTGTCACAGCCACACTACCGCTGTCACAGCCACACTACCGCTGTCACAGCCACACTGCCGCTGTCACAGCCACACTACCGCTGTCACAGCCACACTGCCGCTGTCACAGCCACACTGCCGCTGTCACAGCCACACTACCGCTGTCACAGCCACACTACCGCTGTCACAGCCACACTGCCGCTGTCACAGCCACACTGCCGCTGTCACTGCCACACTGCCGCTGTCACAGCCACACTGCCGCTGTCACAGCCACACTGCCGCTGTCACAGCCACACTGCCGCTGTCACAGCCACACTGCCGCTGTCACTGCCACACTGCCGCTGTCACTGCCACACTGCCGCTGTCACAGCCACACTGCCGCTGTCACAGCCACACTGCCGCTGTCACAGCCACACTGCCGCTGTCACAGCCACACTGTCGTAGCAGCCATGGCTGCCGCGGAGCGCATAACGTGCAATGGCGCGTTGATCAGTTTTCCATTCAAAAACACTGTTGTTAGAATTCTAGTTGGGACTAAGCTGTTCTTTTCCATGCTAATGCATTATTTATCACCCGCGAACGAAGTGAGAGAGGTGATGATGTTTTCGTTGAAGATTTGAGTATACATATTTCTATATATACATATATTTGTAAATATATTTCTCTGTCCACCCATAAGTAGTCGAAGGAGTTGCGCAATGTTCATGATTGTTTCTAGGCATTGAGTGGGTTGACCTTGATGTGACCCATGCCAAAAACTAGGCCTAGCTGTCCATCAAAAACGACGGCCTTGAATTTACCTCCGCAGCTTTAGATCGTCTTACGCCACGAGGCGTTCTATAGCCTGTTCCTATGTTATTATTAAGAGATCTGAACGGGGCGGTGTGCCCTAGCCGTATTGGACACAGCATCCATATGAAAAACTAGGATTAGCTGACCATCAAAAATGACTTCAGTCAATTTGCCCCCACCGCGGGGATGGTTTTACGCTACGACGCGTTGTAGGTTCCAAAAGCGTTTAGTCAGGCTCTGGGGGGGGGGGGTCTGTTACATTTCTCTTTTGCAGATCTACAATGTATTTTCGTATTCCATATAATGGGGACATTAAAAAAAAAGTTGGGTACAACTTTCGCATGCACCCGGTACATTTTTAAGGGGTAATGGGGGGGGCTTAAAATTATCAATTATGGACCGATTGTTCTGAAACTTGCTGAGTAGTGTGCCTAAACGTAGTGTGCCTAAAACGTTCCCGCACCGGGAGCAAATGCGAGCTCCAAAATGCCCATTTATGTTTCTTTGTCATTTGTAACTTATGTATTTTTTACAGTTTAGATATTTTGCGAGAACTAGGTAGAATTCGTGATCCAGACGATGCAGAGTAGCTGTCACCTTCATAGTGCATATGAACAGGTAAATTTATTCATGCGTTACTTGATGAAGGTGCATGAAACATACTTCACGCATCAACTCCTGGCAGTGACGTTAGGAACTCGAAAGATTGCGTACAGTAGACTGACCTACCGCCCCATTCCTAGAGAGAAGCCGGGACTTCGTCTCCGGCCCTTTATGAACAATCGCCATTAAATCAGAATCATGGAGACTTCTGAGGGAGAAAAGGAGAAGAAGAAGAAAAAATAAATTAATGAACTCAGGCAAGGAGTTTATCTTGCAAGCACAATTAATTGTTGCAGATCCAGGAGACGTTAAGTTAGTTGTGACATGAAATGTGGATTACGGTGTTTTAGAAGCTATGGCCGTTAAAAGTTTGGTACTCTTGGAGGATGAGTTCTTAACTGTGGGGGATGTTGCTCTCAATGTTTGTCGAGACGATTTTCAAATTCATTGACCGGCTCTGCACCGACAACTTAGGAGGGTAGGCTATTCCAAATGCTCACTTTGAAGAACGGAAAAAAAACTACTGGCCGAGAGAAGTTCTGCGATATTCATACAGGAGTTTTTGGCCGTTGTTTTGCAAGCGATTGTTAATGTTTCTCTTAGTGTTTCGTTGTAGGCATGTCATATCGATGAAGTCATTCAAATGCTTGAAGTATTCGCGAAAGAGCTGAGCATAAAGTTATAACGTACAGTCAACTTGGCCACATTGGCTACTGGGAAACCCACACGCACTGGTTCGTGCTGCGGATAAAGGCCAACTGGCCCTAGAAGAGTGTACGGCCGCAGTCGACTTCAAAACATAATACTTCAGTAATTTTAACATAAGTATAATTTAATGCTTTAAAACATCATATTCCTTGTGGTTTACAGAATATTAAAGAGTAGTAAATAAATTAGCACAGCTTAGTTGATCACTCAGACCAGGTTTAAGATTATGAATATGCTTGTAAGTAGATTTTAAGGCCAACAGGTCGAAATCTGAGCATTTTTTCAAATTTTTAAGTTCTTAATTCAATTGTAAAGGGATGATTATTAACTAGTGACTGATTTCTGAAACTAGAGTAATTTAAATTTTTAGAGGGAAATAGTTTTCTGAACGATATTCCTTTATGTTGGCATATTCAGATGTTCCTTGGTTTCACTAGCTTATATACAGTAGGTAGCAGCACATTTTCTGCATTTATATATGTAGATAACGGAAGAAAAAAGGGTAGGTGGTAATGTGTCCTTGATTTCGAAGCACATCGTATCGTGAAGTCTGAATTTAAAATTACTGTGATCTTCATCTGCAGGTAGAACATTTTCACATGAGCTGCAATTTTTTTAACTGCATAGCAAGATGGTCCAAAAAATGGTAAAATAATGGTAGTAATACTATACTCGACAGTTTGAATTACAAGTTTTGCGTTGTGAATGTTATGCAATTCATATGGTAGCGTAAATTATTATTAATACATTTTTCCAGTAGAAGTTTGTAAGAAGCTGTTCTTAAGAAAACGAAGTCGAGTATTGTAACGCTCATTACTGGAGCAAACGGGGACTGGACGTGTGAAGAAGCAAGCTATGAAATTAACTTTTATCTCTGATAGAGAGGACAGAAATGAGCCTCAGGCACAGCTTTAAAAATTTCTTTCCAAACACAGCAGTTTCGGAAGTAGCATGAGACTTACTGATTTTGATATCTAATACATTAAATTGGTCAATTGTTTTAACTACAGGTGTAAATTTGATATGAGAATGCTTGAAATTAAGGTAGCTAGTCTAAAGCTTTTCTATGTGGGAAGTTTTCTAAGAGGACGAAAGTACATATTATCAACGTGTCCTCGGTGCGTAATAAATTTGCTTGAATTCCATTGGGCAGTCTTCGTGAAATTGCTTGTTATATGGACACAAGAAGGCATTCGGAAGAGTGAGACCGAGAGAAGAACAGATAATAAAAAAAAGAGAATGTACTTTACACATGGCAGCTGACAAAATAAGCTACGTCAATTGTTCTGTTCCACCTTCGTTTTCGATTTGTTTTTCTTGTGTGCAGCCATCCTCCATAGCTACATGCGTTCTTCTTTTTTCCTCATTTACTATGTATATGTGCCATTGTTTCTTCCTCTCTTTGGATGACTATTCTCACTGATACCTGAAAGTTTTACTCAGAGTATAACTGGTAAACTATAGTTACCTCCACCAAGGAGCTTAATTCTGCTTTCGTCGGCATCTGTTTACTTGTCTCTCTGTCTGCCACCTAGTTAACTCAAAAATTACGGACGGATGTTCATAAATGTTTATCACCCGCAAGCGAAGCGAAGAGTGGTCATAATGTTTTCGTTGGTTGTATGTTTCGTTGTCTGTCCACCCAAAGGGAGGCAGAAGGAATAGAACCATCATTACAATCTTTTTAGGCAGTCAGGTGGGTTGACTGAGATGTGAAAAATGCCAAAAACCTAGTGCTAACTGGCCATCAAAAATGACGGCGTTGAATTTACCCTCACCTCGGGTGATGGTCTTACGCCACTAGGCGTTCTAGTAGGTGCCTATGCTAGGAAAAGCAGATAATTAACTTTTGGTGAATATCCGTTCAACCGTTTGTTTCTCTGGCTGCTTTTTTGTAACATAACTTAAACAGTTAGAAACGGATTTTTATGCAATACCTATGTAGAAACTAGTGGACCCGTGCGTAAAAAATTCACGCAATGATCGATATGTTTGCTTAATAAAGGCCAGTACGGAATCTTCGCTCCTCTGAATTGCTTCTTCATTTTCTTCATTGATAATTTGACGTAGTCTCATCCTTAGGTTCTTTCTTCTCCATTCTCCTCCTTTCACGTGCTTCTTCCATATTGACCGGCGGACATAAAATCTTGAGTAAAATACTACAATAAACTTGAATGAAGCGCCATTCAGCTTATATGCAATGTGAGCGCACCGTAGCCATGATACAGCCAAACTCAAATATCTGCTTCAGTGAAGCGCTGAAATTTCGGCCAATGAAGAGGTTACTGCTCCGTAAAAAAACAGCAAGCTAGAAGAAATAATTACCTACTGCCCGTGAAAAAATCATCCCTTCGTGAGTGCTGTTGATGATCTACTGAATTAAACGTCGTGACCTAAGAAAAAAAGTTATAAAATCAGACTCCAGAATTGCTGCAAATATCTTTGCTTCAATTTCAAGATGGGTTTCACATTTTGAGTTGTCTATTCAAAATATTGTTCTTTTGCATTTTTAGTTTCCTGCGCTCGCTATATTTTACCACTAGCCACGATGAACCTGCGTCACAAAGACTCAAGTAAGCTGTTTGGGCTTAAAACGTTCACAAGCAGCACATTTAACGCCTATTATTTGCGCCGAGACTCATTTCAGCAACGCATTCTCTAATTATCACCTTTCAACCGCCACGCTCGCTTTTAACGTTCAGCTGAAAGCCTTTCTACGGCGGCATCTACCAATAACTGTTATCTTGGGCAACCACAAGCAAGCTCCCACCTTTCTATATATAGGCCTCATTGTCACCTATGCCTTCCACTCGTTGAACTACGCACCTACGACCGCGTAACTAACGGATGTACCTCTGACAGATGCGCCGTGTCGCCGTCTCTAGAAACATCTGGAGCTGCGCTACCGTGCAATTACGACCAATAACTGAACTTTTTGCCTCTTTGTACAAACGCAACTTGATCGAAACTTTCCCTCGCTTCATCCTAAGCGGCTTTTGGGTGGGTGCGAGAATTTTTCTGCGACTGCAACGATGGTTCAGGCCCTTTGCTCAGGCTGTACTTATCCTGCTTGACGCTTTGCCCGACCTGCCCTAAAAGCATTCTCGGCTGTCTCAGCAGTTAAAAACCATGATTGAATAACGTACCTACGCAGTTCAGCATGAGCTAATCTGTAATTCAGCTTATGAAAGAGAAAGAAATCCTGCTTGGGTGTTAACTAGATATTGCGTTTCGTAAGGTACATCATTGGAAACGTGACTGAATGGTAGTTTTGGCAGTTAATGAAGAGCTAAGCTTGTTTGTTAAAAGTCCGTTGCAGACTTGCTAAATATCGTGTGAGGTGACGCTAAATTATTACTTATCAACAGACTCGTGTATCAGGTGTGTCTCATTGAAATTCATTCACGAACGTCTCGTTGCAGTATAACAGCGGAACATAATACTGTTGATTTTTAAAGCATCAGTGTCAAGTCAGATCAACAATCAGCGAGTGGCTTTATTTATACTGTGCACCTTTACCATGAATATCTTCAATGGTAGTGGTTACTTCTAGCTAACATAAGAAATTGAGTATGTAAAGTAAACTTTGACCTATCACTGTAATCTATTAACGTCCAAGGTACACCTAAATTTTTCCTGGGCCTTGCTCTATTAACTAGAGCACTCTGAGAGCGCATTCCTCTACCAAGCAAGGCACGGTAACGAAATATTAAAATTGGTTCTGAAACCATGATTTTCCTTGTATTAAAACCAAAATCTAATCTTTTATGCCTTTTTATACTGTAAAAAGTTCCTGTAATTTTTTTATATATCCGTTCATAATTGAGTTATGCTGCTAATAAACATTCTGATCAACATTAGTCAAGAGCACTAACGGACCAACCGATCGTCAGTAAAATTTAATCAATTGTCTCTTAACATTACTAACAATTTCTGTAAATTTTATAAAGATCCATTCCTGACTTTTTGAGCTACTGTGCTAACAAGCATAAAATCAAACATGGCGACTACGTAACAAATGAACAAATAGATCAGCACAAAAATTTCGTCATTTACTCTTCGTGATATACCTAACAACTCATGCAAGTTTCATACAAATCCGTTCATAACTGTTTGAGTTATGGCAATTAGAAAAAAATGAGGCGAACAAACAAACAAACAAACAAACGGACGAACGGATTTTCGCCAAAAGTTAATAATTTTTCCTCCTAACATACCTAACAATCCCTGTAAATTTTCCTTAAATCCGTTCATAACTTTTTAAGTTATCTTGTTGAAAGACAGACAAACAAGCAAACAGACAAACTCGAGTAAAACATAACGTACTTGGCGGAGGTAATAAATCCCTAAATGAAAACAGCGGGCATTAATGGGTTCACCGGTAATTTTTGCAGGATTTTCAGTATTTCCAACAGGACCGAGAAATCCTTCATCTGCAGTGAAAAAATGGGAAATGCAGGTTCGATTCGCCCAGGTCCAACTGCGCAATTTCTTCAGTTTGCTGTAATTTGTCCGCGGTCGACGCTTTGAGCGTTCCGTTCGCTAGTTGAGATAGTAGACGTACAATTGTTTCATGTGTCCGATGAAGTCATAACTGGTGCAGTGGTGCTACGACTCATTCGCCATCTCTCCAGCCGTTTGACGCCCTCCACCAATTCTGCAGTGGCTTAAGTCTGTCCATTATTTATGTTGGTTTAAACGATCATTTCTCCAGTTGTTGTAGCCCATTTACCATTCTCCTGTTGCTTGAGATTATTTATATTTTCTGTTGCTTAGGATAATCTATGATTTTCGAGTTGCTTCATTTGCTTTGGACGATCATGTCTCCAGGTGCTTGCGACGATCATGTCTGGTTGACCAATTCCTTGATGGCTTGAGAACAGTCACCAATTCTCCAATTGCTTGGGGCCATTCATCATTACTTAATTTTTTACGTCATTCGCAATTCTCTATTTTTTTAGGCCATTCGCCTTTTCTTTAGTTGTTCTGGATCACCGTTTCCCCTTGTTGTTTTAGGTCTTCTACTAGTTATAAGAATCAAGCCACCATTTTTCCAATTCTTTGCCTCTATCTCCATTAATCCAGTAGCTCGAGGCCGCCCGCCATTTAATTGTCTCAAGATCGTTCACCATTTCCCTAATGGTCGTCCACTCTTTCTCTAAACGTCGTCCACCATTTCTGTGAAGGTCGAAAGGTATATAGTCTACTATTTCTCCGGAGGCCATCCACCATTTCTATTGGTGCTTGAGGCCATGCACCATTTCTCTAAAAGGTCGTCCACCAAATCTCCAGAGGCCAACCACCATTTCTCCAGTTGCTTGAGGCCATACACCATTTCTAAAGTTGCCTGTGTTAAACTCCGGCATGTTGTGCGTTCGGTCGTCGCGCAAATACGAAAGGAGTTTGGAAAGCGTTCTGTGGTTTTAGGCAGGATTGAATTCAGCGTGTGCTCGAGAAGTTTGTGGTGAGTCTTCTGTTTGCGGAGGAGTTTGTCAAGCTTGCTCTGTTGTGCTCGCCTGTCATGTGTGATAGAGTTTCTCCTTCCTTTGCTGAAGCCTTCGAACTTTGGGGCCACTCGCTTTTTGATATGGTACTCTTTCGGGCGAATGTTTCTTGCGTTATTATGAATTCTCCTTCCTTTGCTGAAGTCTTTGAACTTGCGGCCAATAGTTTTCTCGTATCGTCCTTATGTCGGGTAGGTTTGCTTTACATTATAATGGATTCACCTACCGTTGCTAAAGTCTTTTATCTTGGGGTTCACTCGAAGACTGATTTTCCGCTGGACATATTGCAGCTGGCCCACCCCATGGGGCTCCAATCTAGTACCGTAGGGGGGGGGGTGACCACGGGAGCGAACCTCAACATGGGTGTTTCTTTCTTCTATCATTCCTCATTTCTTTTTTTGTCTTTTTCAATGTTGGCTGGTGTAAACGAAATAAAAAACCATGGTTTAAACCAACCAAAAAACTATGGTTTTTGGTTTATTTGGTTTTTATTCATAAATATTGCAAAATAATCAGTTTTAATTCTAGAAATTATTAAATTTCAGTTACACATGTAAAAGGATGAGTTAATGTGTTTCTATTTAGGAATCCGTTTGACTGTTACGACAGTTAGGGTCAGCAATAGCTTATGTTTATTAAGAACCTATAAGCTATTGAATTTTGTGTTATTTCATTTCAGAGATGCATTTCTAATTATATTCCGGTATGCCTGCAGCTTCTGAAAATTAGAATTAATAGTTAAAGTTTATTTTTTTTTTTAATATTTTCTTGCTTTTATAGTTCTAGGAATTTTATCCAACATTTAAAGGGTTTTCTGCTTAGTAAACATGTAGTTAGCTAATCATCAACAATGTTAGTCACTTCATTTCAACTTCCTATTGTAGAAGAATGACTTAAAGAAAAGGGGTTGAAAAAAAGCAGTGAGCAGAGTAGCTACCTGTATTTGATATTGCTACATTTAATATCCAAACTACAGAGAAGCTATGATGTACCTATCAGTATTGCAACATAAAATCCTTTTAAAAACACTTAAACATTTGAAAATAGAAAGAAAACTTGACAGAAATGGCTAGCTACTATCTAATTGAAAACAGAGTATTTATTTAACCAAAAAACGATGGCTTTTGGTTTAAACAAAAAAAAAATGGATTTTGCCAACACTGGTCTCTTTACACATTATTTCCTGTCAATAGTTGCACACTCAGCCGACTTAAGACACTAAATACTAATCGGTTATCTGTAGTGCTTGCACATGGCGACCTCAGGAGCCTCACTGCGAGCTTGGATCACACTTTACAGTGAGTGCGGTGGTACTCCTAGGGGAAAACAACATAGTAATAACAACATTCAGCTTTGGGACCAGTCGCTTTTTGATATGGTCCTTATTCGGGCAGTTCTTTGTCCTGTTAGGGATTCTCCTTCTTTTGCGGCAACCAACGAATTTTAGTGTCACTCGCTTTCTAATTCCATCCTTATTTTCCGTACAGTTTTTTTCTAATTTATGGATTTTCCTTCCTTTGCTTACACCTTCGAATTTGGGACCAATCGCTGTCTGATGTGGGTTTTGGCTTATTCTTGCGCTATTGTTGTCAGTCTTCTACTGAAGCCTTTTGAAATTTGTACTACTCATCTACGATGTATCTTCATGGCTTCAGGTGTGAGCTATAGCTAACGTGACTTCAGTTTACTCACTCTGAACCAAAGAATCTAATCCCATTGGCTTCAATTAGTCCGTCCGGAGCTCTAACTCTGAACATTCATTCGTCACTAAATTTGGATCGAGTTTCAGGTATTCAAGCCGAACTAATTACGCTTGAGATGACCGAAAACCCAGTCCTGGGCACGCTTCGGCTGTCGTAAGCCTCTTCTGTCCTCGATCAAAGGCTGAACTCTATCCAAATCGGTGAACTGAACCAAAAAATAAAAAATCCAGACAAGTTTGAGCTAACTGGTTTAGGTCATCTCTTTTAGTGCTGGCAAATCGAAGAGCCTTTAGTGGCTAAATCAAACGTGCAGCGCAGCGTCTTCTGATGTATGTTGGAAAGCCATTGACGTTGCCACACATAAGGTATCCCACCTGACTGTCCAAGGATGCCATAATGTCAGGGCCCTCCTAAACGAGCGTGTCTGCTTACAGGAACTACCCCGTACCACATGCATGCACATCCATTTTTGTATGGCAGAGTCGTAGTTCGTGTACAGTAGAGTTCCGAGTAATGTAATGACCCTGGAACAGCTTCTCTGCTTTTATACTGGAACTGCCGCGTTCGACTAGACCACGTCAATTGGAGTCTGGCAACGCCTTTCGTGTATTATAGTTATGCTATGCTGTTCGTGGGGTTTGGATGAACGTAGAATGTCTTTATCCATGGCCGCAGGTGTACGTGAGGTATTAGGATGCTTTAAGATAGCCTAGCGTGATTTAATAACTTCTAGACATGACTAGCACTCCTTTTTTAAAGAGCTCGAGCTTCACTGCCGTATGGGTGGCTACACGAGGTATCAGTGTGGTAAACTGCTAATTAGTAATTGTTTCTGTGACCAATGCGATTTTAGGCTCTACAGTAACTATAAAAATTTGTACTCGATTCATTTAAATTGCATTGCGATGCATATTTTCAGGTTTTATTGTAGTTAGATCAGCTCATATTTTACTGAATGTGGTATAGAGTTACCATTGTCAGGTCGCGGCTGGCTTTGCGGGGTGTTTTGCTTGTTTTCAGCTTCGCAGCGGTGGCGCTCGTTCACTTTTTGGGCATAGGAAGGACCAATGGTAATATAGGATTAGGTTAGTAAGGTTCGCCTATCCTGTGTTACGGAGAGATAGGAGTAAGGGGCCCTATACGTTTGTTACTTTAGTTTTAGATGGGCTTTCCGAACATCCTTTTCTGGTGTCCGCTTTGCTTCTTCAAAATTTCCTATTGCCACAAATGATTCTTTGCTCTGTTTTCTTCCTTCTTTCCCGACTTTATTGCACCCCTACTCGTTGATCCAGCTAGGGTGGGAACGACCTCTTGTACGAATTCTACGATTTTATCAACTTACTATTATACATCACTCATCATCCAGGTTTTAAATAGCCCATTATGGCTATAGGGAGGAATAAACTAACATATAGTCTTACCTACTGAGTTTTTAACTGGTACTGTGTACTTTTATATTTTAGCCAGTATCGTTCTCGTGGAGTCTGGTGCACTCGCATATAACTATAACAGTTGTGCCAAGACTCTTGTCACGTAGTTTAATGCAAACAGCTGTATCACTTTTCTTCTTACCATAGGTACCGTCATAGGGGCCATGAGGCTAGGTTCGCACTACTAAAGTTATTGGGAATCGCGCCAAGAAGAAACAACCATAGGTTATTTTTGTATTAGTAACGTCCACGGGGCGCCTTTTTGGCTCATTCCCACTTATTTCCATTTTCCTACTGATGATCTTCGCCGTCTACTCTCTAGCTTCATCCCCTTTCGTTTGTTGCTCCCATGCATGGGCTCCGTGTTTTTCTTTTCATACTGCGATCCCTCCCGGGTTCTTCCTCTCTTTGAATTGCAAAAAAACGCTAGGATTAGCACTACAGTAATTAGCGCAGCTAGCATTAGAGTAATATTAGGGCTATTTGAGGCCTGTCGCCCCACATGAATGGCCATCCCTCCAGTTCTCTTGGATGAGCACGGCTCGCCTGCAGTGCCGTACGCACTCAGCCAGCCAACAACAGGATCCCATGCTACACCAAAGCAGGCACACTCTCTCGAACGAACAAGTTTTAAAGTCTTTTATATTGGTCTGGGGAATGAGGCCGTATGAATTACAAAGCACACTGCGATATGGTGGCCCCCTGCGAGCAGGTCCCGAGTGTGTGGTCCGTACAACAGGTTCAGTGATGCGGAAGCAATGGCGTTACTCCATGTCCTGGACAGGCGATAGCATCACCCGCTTCTTTTAATTGATCCTCTAATTGACTATTTTGAATAATAAACCTCAAAACAATTGACTATTCGAGTTGCTTTCACATTGTTTCCCTTGTTTGAAGTGCCCTTGGTATTGTTTCGAGCATAATAAGCTGCGGTTGAATTGCTTTGGAGTTCTTTGATAATTTTATGGACTTGGAGAAAGCGCTTGGTCTGATGTACTTCACCGTCGATGGTCCAACTTTTCCTTTTGGTGTCGAGAGTTTTTACCCTATAGAGCGGGCTGGACTGACGTTTTTCACTTGGAACTTTATCGACTGGACATTATTTCTGATGTTGAAATTGATTTACTGGCAGAACTACGTGCGTGGTATTTCTGATCTTGATACCAAGGTTAAACGAAGCAAAATTTGGTGCACTTTATTTCTGATATTCATTCTAGTTTAATGAAAGCACTTCGCGTAATTTCTGACATTCATACTAGTTTTCTGAAAGAAATGCATTCACGGCATCGCGGACAGTTATACTGGGTTACTAGAGCACTAAACATATTTCTACCAGATGAATATACTAGAGGATACGTACTATACTTTGTTTTACTTCTAAAATTCATAGTCGTTACTGAAAGGATTACCTATTTCCTTGTGACTCCATTATTTTTGCTAGTTTGTAAAAACGGACCACATACGTGGTATCACCGATGATAATTTTTGTTTCCCTATACTGGCATAAGACGATCCTTATACAATTTGTCATACTACTGATTTCCACTTGTAGGCCTATGTGCACTTTGAGGCAAGCAGCTGACCTTGTTGTAAAGCGAATTATTCGGCCTATGAAGCACTTTGTGTTTATATTAATTATTTATTATATATTGATACTTTGGAATTTACCACCTGAGTTACCAATGAAAGAGATACTGAAGACTGCGTTTCAATAGTGTGTATGTGTGGCAATTCAATATACGAGTAGATACGGCAGGTCCGTTCTGTATTCGAAGGATAAAGGAAACTGTTTGCTTTTATTACTATGCCTCGTCATACTGCATCTATATCATCTCACTTCCTCTAAACAATGTATTGAAACATGACACCTTTAGACCCCTTACATAATAATGCACCTTAGTCCACTATATAGAGAGGAACCTTGACTGAAAGTTCGGTTTCTAGTAGGAATGGTATTGCTTTAAAAGTCATACAGGGCGGATGCAGATCTGAATAGTCAAAAATCGAAAAATAGCGGCAATCTATGGTTTCTGACGTTACGGCACGTACATGATATCTCGTAAAAATTTGATTCTTTATAAAATAGACTAAAGGATATTTCATATCAATGCTTTGAAAGATCATAAAGCAGTGAGTAGGTATTGACTGCTGTACCGCGTCGTTATGAAATGACAGCAGAAAAAAAAATACTGCAGCGAATCCGCAGTTTTCTTTGCTACTGTCCATTTTTCAACGGGGGTCTCAAATAAAAATTCTATATTCTTCCTGTAAGCGTGAATATATAAAGTCAAGTAGCGTCTTCCGTTGCACTCATACCATCTGATCCTCTTTATCATGTTCTATGGCGCTATTTACAGATTCGAATTCCCCACCTCTGTCCTCTTCCCGTATAGCGTGACAAGAAAAATATTAATGGATAAAGTTATGAATATTTAAGAATATATAGTTCTAAATAAACACACTCAACGAATTATAGCTATTATGTTGTACTTGATTGCGTGTTTTGCTTCCAGTCACTAGGACTTTTGCTGTTGCTTCCGTGGCTGTCGTAACCAATATTTTTCTACATTTTTATCTTAATGGACTGAAAATATGATCTCTAGTCCTTGCTTTTCTGAATTGTGTTGGTCGCTAGTTAAATAAAACACCCGCCTAGCCAGTCTAATTCTGGCAACTTTGATTGGAATGACGCGTAACGATCCTATTGATAACAGAAAATTCATTTATTAGACCCGTAAGTCATTTTACAGAGTTCCAAACGAAAAAACTCTGAGAAATTTCTCGCTGCGTTAAATCAGGGAATTGATGTCGTGCTTGTTAAATCCATGATCGAGCTTTCAAGTGATAACATTACGGCGCTAATGATCCCACCTTTCCAAGCATTTCCTCGTCATTAATCTTCCGTAATTCCATTGCTTTTGGACCTGCGACAAAAGCGATCAGCCGCTGTCTGTACAGCGGCTCTGGAAGCTTGAGAAATGATCTGGGGATTTTCAGCATAAACGCTTCTGATGTGTTCTTTGCGCGCCAAATGGCATCATTGGATGAATAGCCTTCGCTTGTCCCATTTCCTTGTTAAATCCACTGGGGGTGCACACAGTATATATATATATGGTCTCAGAAGTCTCCATGATTCTGAACTAATGGCAATAGCTCATAGAGGGCCGGAGCCTAAGTCCCGGCGGCTCTCTAGGAATGGGCCTCTTGGTCCGTCTCCTGCCAGCTATCTATTCTACATTATGTAATATTTATGATTTTTATTGGTATTTGTATCATTATTAGACATATTATTAATAATACTACATTATTTGCATTAGCATTACTACTTCTATTATAATTACTACTCGCTCGGATGCACGAGACTATCGCTAAAAACCGAAATCAACGCCCTCAAGGGTATATTCTGACGAGCCCTTTTTCTGTCACAATCTATTTGGGCCTCACGAACCCAAGGGCTGCCTCGAGTGCTTTCTCCGCCGATACTGCAGCGGTCCGTAGTTCCTGCTGACGAGGTTAGTTTGTAGAGTTAGGTAGATCCTCTGCACTTCCACCCTCTGCCCTGTCAGTACTAGCGCGCTGGCCATTCGAGACCAATATAACTCATTACCAGAAAGCTCGATCCCAACAGCATAAGCAAATTTAGCGTCACCTATGTGCAGAAGCGGGTGTTAGGATAAACACGTTCGACCTAGGTTCTTAAATAGGAGATTTACCCTTGCCTGCATTAAGCTTCTTCAGACGTGGCACCATGCATTTTCGGAGACAGGGCACATAAATATGACAACAGCAATATAATCTCTTTAGATGCCATTGACTCTATAGATTTCATCCACCTTTCATGCACCGTTCTCACTTAAGGGTCCTCAAAGTTCTACGTTCAGGTGGATCATACGGCCTCAGAGCTGCGGCCGGCGGTCAACGTGAACGGTTACAAGTTTATTCACTTGAATTCGACTCTATATGATAGTCACCTCTTTCGACACGAGCAGAAGACGGGAGTTGAATTCTAACATCCCCACTCCAGGGTATTACAGCAAGCACAACGCACACTTGATGAAATCTACCAAAAATTCCGGTTTCATAGCATATAATTAAAACATGAAACTGACAGTTTCAGCGAGGGCTCCTGATGTGTCGCCCTCTCGGTTAGTTTCACCGCGCGTGTGTAGCATTAATTAAGGGAATTATAATATCATTTCAAAGCAGCCAGGGTATGGCATCCATTCCCTGTGGCCACAATGTTACCTAGATGTAATGCTGCCTACCACAGTATCATCATTTCGCTTTGCTATTGTATCATGTTACTAGATGTAAAGCTAACTAAGCTACCTACCGTAGTATCAGTATTTCACTTCTGCTATTGTGATTTTTTTTCTATTTGCTAATAGTTATAATAATAGCGAAAACGCAAAGTTCGTTTTATTCTTATTATTATGGTATTCTTATTACTAGTATTGCTACTATTTTACCTCCGTACGTATACTAGTAGCTACTGTTTTTTACTTTACTATTTTTCTGCTTGTTATTTTAATTCTAATTCCCTTTATACTCCAACCATGCATAGACTACGTCATACCGTGTTTGTGTGCTCTGCGCTCCAATATATTCGTAGCTGCTCAGGATTTGAACATAATAATATAATTTATATCATGGAATAGTAAGTTATATGAGCAATAATGTTAACGAGTGATATCTTGGTTGGTATTATGATTGATATTATCAGTACCTATTATAGGAGAATATGTTACGTAAGAGTATTATTCAGAAGCATGACTAGCAACAATTTGTGTAGCTCGTTCAAACATATTCTCTGAAAGAATAATGGGATCTAGCTGGAATCTGGGGATATTCCACAGAATAAAGCAGTGTTGTACAGTGACATCTCAGACCCTTATCATCCTAATTTTGTCCTATCCAAGGAGGTTCTAATAGAGAGGAGCGCACCTTCTCTATTTATCCTACGGGAGCGTTGCGAGTAAACTTTTCCCTTAAACTGGCTGAGTGGCTTATCCAATCGGAGAGCGGCATTGCCTCACGCAGCCTA
>LQNS02278094.1:2048360-2098337 GCA_001587735.2 Parhyale hawaiensis | reverse complement strand
TTAATTATATGTGCTGACCACTGCCACTTCAGCCACTTTAAGGACTCCAAACGCCAGCTTCGATCACGTGACAAAGCCATGTGTTTACTCGCCCAGAGAGTGCTTGGGCTTGCTCCTCCCAGTAGAAGCTCCTTGGTCCTATCTAGTACTGAAGGCATCTATGGAAGTACTTTGAAACAAAAGAATTGGTCCTCAATTATGATGCCTCAGACCTGCAGCATGCATACGAAGGTTGAAAAAAAAAAATCTTCTGCTTAAAACCTGCGAACAGGAGTAGCTTAAATTTAAACATGACTCCTTCTCCTATTGATCTCTTCCTATGTCGTATCATGGATACCACAATGAGGTTCTCATTATCTAATACTGATGAAAGTGTCACGGTCATACTTACTAACGGAGGGACAAGCAGAATTACAATACACATGCATTACTTGTCTTCACCCGAGTGGCGTTGCATTTGGCTGAGAATCTTGCTCATCAATTAGTTTCTCTAATCTATTATTGCACCTATTTGCCATTTCTTTAACACTATTTCTCATACGCTTCGGGAAGTGTTATTTCTGCGAAAACTGATTTCTAACTGGAAACGTTAAGGGGTTTCATCTCGAAAGCGAACTGGGAGTGTTTTATATCCTTGCATCGTGATAAGCTTCCGTAGTTGTTGCCGAAGGTTTAATGGCCAAGCGGCCCGTATTCATTGAAACAGCCGAGCATCACTGCCCGTATAAAGGTGATTCTTTCATCTTTAGTTCAGCATCCGAAGCGCAAAATCTCGGCAAATTTTATCCCTGACAAACCCAGAGCGCCACACATCCTGCTGTTCGCGAAGTCTCTGTTCTTTGGAACACCTATCTACCAACGTTGAATACCTTGAAGATTTTTCGAACGAGGTCCGAGTGGGGTTATTCGCGCAGCCCATCCTGTGTAAAGTGATGCTGCACTGCGTGACCAGCGGCAGGGCTAGTAGCGAGTTATCCCCACATTGCACGTAGCCGCATACAGCTGGATTATCTGGCGATTTCAGTAAGTATGCGTCCAGTAAATTTTTAAAGATGACATTTTCAATGCACTTGGTATTTCGAATATGACGGGGCATTTTGTTCAGCAACCTCGCACATTGGAGAGGGAAGTTTATAGAATACTTCTTGCATTCCTCGAATTTTAGTAGTAAACGTTTTCTTGATAGCATTGAAGCGCTCGAGGTTTTACCATTTGCTCGGCATACAATATACCGTATAATGTATCAAATACCCCCTTTGTTCTAAAATAGTTGTTCCACAGCCACACATTTCAGAACAGAGAGAGTAATTAGGATTATAAATGGAGTTCTGAACATTTCGAAACAGAATAACGTTTCCTTAACGTGATGGACTTTGCGTAGATATTAACTGCGGTACGCTCAAGCAAACTAGCGCAAGTGTGTCTTAAACATGATGATGTATAAATACGAAAACCTCGAAGCAGAATGGCGTCGCTCTCTTAAGCTAAAGAATAACTCGAGTACAGGAAGAATTTTGATGGGGATTTTTTGTGATTCTTACTTGCGGCTCGGGTTTTGCTGCAAAATATACTTTGTGCCTGTAGGTTGATCTTCTATTAAATCAATGAAAGTTGTGCCGTCATGATTTGCGAAAGGAAAATTTCCTTAATACAAGTAAAATCCTCATTATTAGGTTTGAAATGGGTGAAAGTAAAAAAATAGCACCGAGAAAATATTGACTCTATAGTTCAGTTCAAAGATTCACCGAAAATACTTGGTTCATGTTGTATCCCTGACACCAGCGGTTAAACGATCAAGTTCGAAATTCGACGGCAATAAGGACTGAAATGTTTTGGCCTCTACTCAACGTGAAGTTTCAACTGCCACGAAGCAACTCGTCTTTGGAAAACGTAAACTAAATGGATTATGTCACGACCAAAGCGAGAACTTCATTTAGGTTGACATCTCGTATAGTACACTCAAAAGCCCTTCAGGGGTATATTCTGGCGGGCCCTATCCATGCCACAATATATTTGGTCATCACGCACCCAAGGTTCCCGATTGCCTTAACCGCAGGAGATATTGCAGCTTGCCGCAGTTCCTGCTGATGAGGTTAGCTTTGTAAAGTTAGGTACGTTCTCTATTTTCCTCTCTCAGTTCCGTGAGGTGGGCTGTCGATCGAGATAGCCGACCTGGTACACGGGACATCTCTAAGTCTCTCGTGTGGAAGGACACAGAAGGGGCCGACCACTCGATCGAGTGTCTTACTATACTTTGCGACTTGTTTCCCTGCCCGTAGTAGGGAACGTGGCCACGCTTATCCATTATGCGGTATTTGAATACTGCACAAGTAGTTTCTATATTGAAACGCCTGAGTTGCATCTACGGAGGTTAAACGAAGTACATAATAACAATACCACGCTCAGAAGGATGCTCATATCTAACACTACCGACCTTTTCAAGCAATTCGGAGTTCAGAAAGTGCAGTAGCTCGGGCATATTCCAAAAATATCTTATTAGCAATATTAACTAAGACTCGAATTTCTGCCACCCCTTCTAGCTATTTAGTAGGTGAATTTTTCCTGTATAAATCCTTAACATCGTGACAGACCGACCAATGAACCAAGCCAGGGAGCAAGCAACCAACAACCTTCGTTTCATTACTTAGAGCATGGTGTATAAATACAACTGGTGTGACGCCCCGCGCTACAGAATGGCGTCTCTGTCTTAAATGTAATGGCGTATGAATACAAAAGCTACGGCACACCTCGAAACAGACTGATGTCTCTGTCCCTAAACAGCAACGATTGTCATTCTAGTCGCGGAAGCCCCAGAGTCGTCCGCAGAAACGAGTGATCGGTGAGGTCTCGGTTAGAAGGCGTCGGAACTGCCCTGCTCTGTGCTGTCTTCCATTATGATCGTGGATTTCTTAGGTGTTGCTGGTACATCGACACAGGATCCGTCAAAGTACCTCAGGCACAGCTGATGGGCATTCCATTATCGGAAATTCTAGCTTACTTAGGTGAGCAATGGTATCTTCTTGTCCGTGAATTTAGGAAAGAGATTTGTATAACTCTGTCCCAACTGTGTTTTTCTTGGCAATTGCTAAGAAAAAATGCCTTCTCTTACGTGAAGTTATAAAGACTTTGAGCAACAGCCATTTCTTCATACGTCCAGACATATTAAAATATGTCTGGACGTATCAATAAATGGCTAAACCAACCCTGCAAATATTGTGTCTATTTAATGATCTTAAGTTGCAGAAAAGCCAAAGCGGTCGATGATTATTTACGTTTCCTTATAGTGAATTGTCGTGAATTGAAGAGCTCATGATCTCTTTGCATACTCAATTTCTAGAGACCCATGCTAGGAGCATAGTTGACATGGTACAGGTCTTGGCGTTTTGTTTCCAGCAGAGTTACTGTGACGACTGTGTGCTGTATTCGTGTATCATAATGACAGCTACTTCAGAGGGTTTAACCGATATGTAGTGTCGATCGAAGAGAACATTTCAAAGAGTATCAATCCTCGAGAAGTTGACTGTTACTCAGGTGTGATAGTAATGCTCGGGGTAATCAATTAAGCAGAAAATATACGTCCTTTAGCCCTAGAACATGAACCGCCAGTAAAATGTACCCTATAGCTTCGCTATTTTGCTATTCCTACTAATAGGGAGGCATCATTTGTGTTCTAAAGTTACGAAAGGCATTTGAGACGACGGCCGTCCAACGATAAATTACATTTAATTTGAGCATTTTTGTGTTAAGCTGCTGGAATGTTTCAAAAGCGACAAATACCGTGTATTTTCTGCACCTGATTTCCTTGCTGTGTAAAGTAACTCTAGCAAGCGCTAGTTGTCCGTCTTTTATAACGTGGAACTTTCTCTTTATATGAAACCTTCTTTTTCTGATGTTTCTTAGCAAGTTGTGTGGGTATAAAGGCTTGCACAAGCTGGTTAATGATAACAATTATTACATAGAGAGCCTACGTGCAATAATCCTCTCCAAAGCCATGTCATGCGGAATGTATTAATTCCAAGCGTAATTTATTAGCCCTCGCAGGATGGAGAGACACGCAGAATAATCGTTTCAGTAGCCATGTCTCGTGACGTGTGAGATGGATGGCTCATTGCCCCCAGGACCTCCATAACTTATGGACTGTCTCATGCCCTTACACAGTTTATCACTTTCGCTGTGATAGCGACCTCTTTCTTTCGTGTGGTGGTAGCAAAGGATGGAGGCTTGGGCTGGTGCGGGTATAAAGGGAGGAGACTTGTGTTGATGTGTTTTCGGCGTTGGAAGGGACGGAGACTTGGGGCTGGTACCAGTAGTGCAACAGAGGAAGGAGACTTGGGCTAGTGTCGGTACAGTGTTTTAATAAGTGGAGACTGGGAACTAGTGGAGCTGGTATTCGACCCCCAAAGGAAGAGATGGAACGAGTACTGGCAGTGGTTTGGTGGATTTCTGGCCTTAGTGGAGATTATCCCATTGATGTATTTTTCTTTTTCGTTGGCAGCAACAAGGAGTATTATTTCTTGAAGTGTACATTTTGTTAGTGTCTTGAAAAGTTTTTGGTTTTTGTATGAGGTATTTTGCCCTACATTATCTACAAAGATTGTCAAAAAAAATGCTCTGGCCATGGACATGAAAGCATATTGAATGTATCTGTCTGACCTTGGTGTCTTGGGAGAATACTGGAAGCAGAACTCATCGCAATGTTTCGCATCGGTCAATTTCATCTAGTGGCAACCCAACCCAACCTGTCTCATGAAATTCAGGCAGTCCTAGAATGCGTGCTACCTTTTCTTGTCCTGCGCCTCTGAGATCCGAAGTCATTCTGGTCTTTCGTTTCGGTCAATTTTACCGAGTGGCAACCGAACCGAACCTGTGTCTCTTCAAATTTATTGCTTGATTTCCAAACCGACACCCTGGCTGCGATAACGGAAGTTCATATCCTTGGAATGCAGCTGTGAAAAGCGTCTGCGACATCGCTCATCGGTCGCATTCGCCAGTCCTAAAAGTCATCCTAAAATGACACTCTTGTAAATGGTGGCCTCATCAACGGTACTTAGTTGATCGCCGGATTTATCCTCAATGGTTTTAGTTACGTCCCCTGTCATGGTAAATTGCCTTTGCTGCATTTAATCACCTTTGATTCTCATGTTCTTCACTCTTGAATCACTTTCATTGTGTCATAGGGTGGTTAAACCTTGAAGATGATAACAATTTTCATGTTCATCGGCGCATTTCGAAGAGTTTCCTGAGAAGGCGGTGCATCTCTCATACCTGGGCTGCGGTTTTGACATGTGATGGAAGTCTGCTGTTTAATGTTTTTTTGGAATCTTGCCGTGGTCATCATCTTTTATTTTCATTTTGCACGTTTCATAAATATCGTAAAAAAATTCTTTCCGTCTCACCAGCGCCGTGATTGAGAATGTCAAATTTAGTTCTGGTTTCGTAAGTTCCACTCGGTTGCGTCTAGTTACTTTCAGGTAGTTGGTCTTTCCGTCTGAGCGTTGCTGTGACTTTGAACATACGCTGGTCTTCTAAGTTGTACTTTGTATAGCGCCCGATCACGTACTATGAGCTGCATTTAGGTTCCGATTCAGAAAGTCCTTCTTTGTTGTTCTTAAGCGCTTACTGTCCAACTGTTGCTTTGGACAGTTGTTGCGCCTGATTGGTTACTATAGGTGGTCTCTCTCAAGCCGTGTTTTTATAGCCTTTTTTACTTTTTTCTTTTTATTTAGCTAGTTTACCCACTAGACATCCAAAGATATTGTTACAAATAGTAAACCTCCTTACGTTATTAAAGTTCACTGGTGCTTACCATGTATTGCTTTGCAAATTTCGGCTACGTCGGTTAAACCCCTCCCCCCCCAAAAAAAAAAATTGTAAAATTGCGTACTGTTCAAGTGTAACGTCCCTGTATTCTTCCGTAAGAGTAACATAATGGAAGTAACCCTGTATGATCCATTTTCCGGCAAAAGCTAAAGTTACCATGTGTCCTATTTTCATTTTATTTTTGACGTCGTCCATGCCCTTGGATTCAACCTCTTTTGGCGTACTTGTACGATAATAATACAATAACTCGTTACTAGATAGACAGTATCAACCAAGGCTTCAAATATTCATGTTCAGTGCTCTGCTCGGATCCAACGGACATAGATGTTCTGTTTAGAGCCACTGCTTTCTTTGAACCAAGGGCAAGTTTTAAAATCGTATTTTATAATGGGCGTTACCGGTTTTAATAACTCTATAAAATTGAAGCGCGCTGTGTAGGAATGAGACAATTAATGCTCAGGGTGGGCATAAGGCATTATACAATCATTTGTCACCTTGAGAAAAATTATAATATTGAAAGACTTTTCTGCATCCTAATCACACTACCCTTCATATTAAGATTGGACTATAGTCATACACAGTATCATGAGCTTCACGTGGACCACTAGGTTATCTAAGCCTCAGTAGTGTATAAGGCCGCGAAATACGACTTTTTGAGGGTAACCTACCCTCGCGGCTACCCTCGCGCGCGAGCTTCCGGTTTGTAACGGCCAATGCACTACCGGTTTAGCGGGGGTCAGGGGGGGCGCTAANAAAAGTCATCCTAAAATGACACTCTTGTAAATGGTGGCCTCATCAACGGTACTTAGTTGATCGCCGGATTTATCCTCAATGGTTTTAGTTACGTCCCCTGTCATGGTAAATTGCCTTTGCTGCGTTTAATCACCTTTGATTCTCATGTTCTTCACTCTTGAATCACTTTCATTGTGTCATAGGGTGGTTAAACCTTGAAGATGATAACAATTTTCATGTTCATCGGCGCATTTCGAAGAGTTTCCCGAGGAGGCGGAGCATCTCTCATCTCTGGGCTGCGGTTTTGACATGTGATGGAAGTCTGCTATTTAATGTTTTTTGGAATCTTGCCGTGGTCATCATCTTTTATTTTCATTTTGCACGTTTCATAAACATCGTAAAAAAATTCTTTCCGTCTCACCAGCGCCGTGTTGAGAATGTCAAATTTAGTTCTGGTTTCGAAAGTTCCACTCGGTTGCATCTAGTTACTAGCAGGTAGTTGGTCTTTCCGTCTCAACGTTGCTGTGATTAGATTAGATAGGCGGCAGTAGACGAACCAAGAGGCCCATTCCAAAAGAGACATCGGGACTAACACCCCGGCCTCTTTGAGCTATTGCCATTAATACGCTGGTCTCCTAAGTTGTACTTTGTATAGCGCCTGATCACGTACAATGAGCTGCGTTTAGGTTCCGATTCAGAAAGCCCTTCTGTTTTGTTCTTAAGCGTTTGCTGTCCAATTGTTGCTTTGATTAATTGTTGCGCCTGATTGATTACTATAGGTGGTCTCTCTCAATCCGTGATTTTTTTAACCTTTTTTGCTTGTTTTCTTTTTATTTAGCTGGTTTACCCACTAGACATCCAAAGATATTGTTACAAATAGTAAACCTCCTTACGTTACCAATGGTCCATTGGTGTTTACCATACATTGCTTTGCAAATTTCGGCTACGTCGGTTAAACCCCAAAAATGCGAATTTTGTAAAATTGCGTTCTGCTCAAGTGTAACGTCCCGGTATCCTTCCGTAAGAGTAGCATATTGGAAGTAACCCTGGATGATCCCTTTGCCGGTAAAGGATAAAGTTACCGTGTGTCCTACTATAATTTTCATTCTTGATGTCGTTCATGCCCTTAGATTCAACCCCTTTTGGCGTACTTGTCCGATCATAATACAATAACTCAGTTACAAGACAGACACTATCAACCAAGGCTTCAAATATTCATGTTCAGTTCTTTGCTCGGATCCAACGGACATAGATGTTCTGTTTAGTGCCATTGCTATCTTTGAACCAAGGGCAGGTTTTAAAATTGTATTTTATAATGGGCGTTACCTGTTTTAATTACTTTATAGGATTGAAGCGCGTTGCATAGGAATAAGACAATTAATGCTCAGGGTGGGCATAAGGCATTATACAAACATTTGTCACCTTGAGAAAAATTATAATATTGAAAGACTTTTCTGCATCCTAATCACACTACCCTTCATATTAAGATTGGACTATAGTCATATATAGAATCATGAGTTTCACGTGTACCGCTAGGTTATCTAAGCCTCTACTAGACGTTCAAGACATCTCTCTTTCGCGCCTGCTTTGCTTCCTTCCATTTTTCACATTCCTACTGATGATGCTTTGTTCTGCTCTTCCTCTTCTTGTCTGACTTGCTGCTCGTATGCGCGTTTACTTTTTAGTGCCCCAATTAAGCAGCACTTTTTGTAGGAATAACGCTACATGTAATGTCAACATATGTGTACAGTAGGCTCTAAAGGGTTACGTGTCTGGCACCCTCATGCATGGCTTTCACATTCCCTTATCTTCGCATGAAACTGTGTGGTTGTGCTAAAGAGGCTCAAACAATGTACCAACCAATTAACTAATTTAATGTAGACCACATTCGCGCCAAAGTACCACTGCTTACCACATGCCAGTTTAGAACAGTTCTTACTATTGGTATTTGGTTCTAAATTATTTTATTTTGATTAGGATCAGAAGAAACTTTTTGGTACACGTCACATGTCTCAAGGAAGAGGAATTCCTAAAGTTGATGCATGTAGTTCATTGGAAGTTCTGTAATTGGTTCTGTATTGGCTACTTCTTTCTCGCATTAGCCTTTTTTCCATTTAAATTTGCTCTTATTTACGTTTTGAGGCGAAACGAGAGTGAGGCTTTTACTTGCGACCATTAATTGAACTATCCGAGTTTTGCGACTTAAGATGACATCAAATTTTTAATAACTTTAGAGCTGATCAACTTGGGAAAATAAGTCCCCAGCATATTAAGTCTACTTCACATTTGTCTTCTTGCGTTATCCTTCCGTACTGTTACTGGCGCAGACGTTGGCGCACGGACAATTGCCGTGTGCTGTCAACCAAATTGGTCAGTGGAGCTTGGTATTTTCACCGAGTAAAAGGCCTTGTCACTGCTGCTACTGCTATTGCTGCTGCTGCTGTCGCTACTGCTCCGGCACACCGGATGACACAAATTTATAAATATCCCACCTCGTATGACAGTCCTGACGCTGACAGATGCTGGCCATCGCTATAGTCGCTGCCGCTCTCGCCGATCCAGCGCCACCGCTCCATTTGCCAGCTGTGTGGGGATCCTTCGCTTCTTGCTCGGGCCTCATGTTGCAGCTCGTCTGTGCTCCTGCAGTCTCTGCCTCTGCCAGGACTTTGCCGAGCGTCAATTGGCCTGTTCGGGGGCTGGACTTGGCCGAAATGTCACTATTGACCTCCTTTGGTTACGTCACTTTTCTCCTGAACCTGTCCAGCATTGACTAGTAAATCATTTAGCAACGCCACCATTCTTGTGAAAATACCCATCACTGATCACCAAACAAATCCTTTAGAATTGCAAGCATCATTAGGATCAGACTGAATATGCAGTACCAGGCGGCGGGTGTGGCGGCATCGCCAAGGGAGGCCAGTAGAGTTTCTACACAGGTCCCAGAATGACCTATAGTAGGTCAATGGCTCTAAAACTCATCAGTGTCTTCTGTGACTATTGTCCCTGCTGGTCACTTTCTTCTTATGCAGCTCATCGATTTATATTTCATTAAACGCTCAAAAAGTGTTGTCCTCCACATCATTGAATTATATGTACTCCATCATTCAAATTAGAACGAAAAGCGGTGTTGTTTGGCTGATGGAATTTTGAGGTGATGACGCCTTTTGAGCGTGTTCGAATTTTAATGTACCTCCCTCCATTCGACATTGTCCTTATGGAAGTGAGCACACTTGCAGCAAGCCGCACACTGCTGCTGTGTGCAGGAGCAAATAAATTTTACGTACACAAATGACGAAAAAAAATAGCTTTTCTTACTGCATGCAGTTCATATCTTGCGTCGTCAGCTCCTCGCCCTTGGCTGAGCAACGCCCCTTTTCCTTCGTTGGGGGAGGCGCGACGGTGTCACAGAAGGTGAAAACGGCGCACAAGAGCCATATTTCTGCTAAACAGACGCCACAATTTTGATGTATGTAGCATTTTAGAGACACCAAAACTTGGAGGCATGTACAGATTGAGGGACGCCATGATTCTGATGAATATTCTACCGATTGAGCGGCGTCTCAAATTTAAAATATTTATTGTGAAAAACTGATGCAAAATTTAGAGCATATTTGTCTTTACTTTAATGACCAATTGACAGCTGTCATAAAATTTGTAACCGTCATTAATAGACAGACCTTCTAAATTTGAAATTGTTTTCCATTGAAAAAGTCTTTACTATCTAAAGCATTTGCCAATGCAGAGATGTTCCGCAATCTGCAACCTTCACCAATTGGGAAACGTCGATCCCAACATCTACAACCTGCGCCAATTGAGAGATTTCCAAATTCTGCACTCTTCACCAGTTGGGTGACGTCCCAAAATCTGCAAGCATTATCACTTGAAAAACTCCCAAAATATGCAACCTTCACCAATTGAGAGACGTCCCAAATGTGCAACCTTCACCGATTGAGAGACGTTCCGATATATACGAGACCGTTACTGATGCCATTGCATCTCACAACTGCACTTATTACGACTTCATAATTTAAGAAGTGCTTTGGGCATCCTGCTCCCGTGCTCTGCCTCCTTGGTCATAAGAGACCATGGAATTAACAGCCGCATTTGCGGTGAACGATCAACAGAACTTTGCTTCATTTTGCTACTGTGTTTCTCATAAACCCGCCCGGATTGCTGTTTTTTATTTGCGTTATTAGCATAAAGTTATTGAGGCAGCGGCGCGACTGAGCGAGAGATATGGGTTGGCTTGGGCCAAGTGCTGATCCATCGTGCAGTCGAGGACTGCCTATATTCAAGACTTTGGAAGGATGGTGTTGTTCATACAGTAATGTAGCTTGCTTCTTATTCATGCTGTAGATTGTTGCTAACTGAAGTTTAATTTCTTCGACCAGAACAGTCGTGAATATCCTTTATTTGGGGCTTCGGAAGGATCGGAAGAAGCAATAGCCGTACGGCAACGTATGTAAGATGTTTTGTATTGAAACTTTAGTACGCGCACAACTAAACGAAAAGTGTCCGCAACAGGGGCCAGTCTTGGGCTGCCGTTCTTCATGACATTAGGAGGATGCGGATCGTAGGAGTCATGGCGGATACCATTTTGTGGTTTTAAGTATGCTGATTGCTAAATTATGAGGCATATAGTTCAAGAGAACGGATCTGTCATGGATTGCCTCTTTTTAACTGAAACACAGAATAAAGAAATCCAGTTGTGACTCTGTCGCTCGTTAAGTAGCTTGTCTTACAACGCTTACCTATCCATGCTTTTGGAATTTAGCCTTAGGCAACACGCGAATTAATTGTGGCAGGGAAGAGCCAACTCTAATAGATGTAAATCAGGGAATAAATAAAAGATATTTGAAATGTGAACGGAAGGTTTCACTTCATCTTTCTTTTCCCAAAAGGCAGTCGCAGCAAGTCCGTTAAGTGATCGAGCCCGAGGTTCTGGTCATAACAGAAGTGGATAGAATACGGCCCCCAGACAAAGGTGACTACAGAAGTGATGGCATCAAGTCAGAGGGGTATCTGAAATGGAGTGTTGATATTGGTAAGGTGATAAAAAATCCTCTGCTTATTTGTGAAAATCAACGTAGTTGTGGCAGTACTAAACGCACTCGTCAGGGGCTGCAGTGGTGAAGTATTGCTAGAAATTGCGACTGCGAGTAGAAGGTGTCCTTTCAGCAGAAAAGGGCTTGCTGGAAGTTGCATCAGTAAGTGGAAAGTGTGCTGGCAGCAGAAAAAGGTTTGCTGGAAGTTGCGGCAGTGAGTGGAAAGTGTGCTGTCAGCAGAAAAAGGCTTGCTGGAAGTTGCGGCAGTGAGTGGAAGGTGCACTGGAGGCAGAAAAAGGCTCTTTGGAAGTTGAGGTAGCGAAAGGTTCTTGTGCTTGCAGCAGAAAATTCTTGCTGGAAGTTGTGGTGGTGGAAGCTGTTGTGGCACGCGAGATTGGCTTGCTGGACGTTGCGGTAAAGGAGGCGACTCATTCGGTTGTGGTGGTGACGGTGGCATTATAGAAAAGGAGGCGGAGGAGGAGGTCTTCCCAAGGAGCTGGGGGGGGGGGGTGCACCACATCGCAGGGACGGCGCTGAAAGATCCAAGAAGAACGGGGTTGGGTGAAGAGGTCACGTGATGGATTGCGCAGACCATCACCTGGCGGGCGGCACTCGTTACACCATCGCATAGTAGGTTCGAGTAGTGAGAGTAGCTGTGGTCGACTCCACTAAATGAGATGCTAAAGAAAGGCTACGACTCATGACCGGTGCGACTGGAGTACTTGGGTTGAGCGGCCAATTGTTGCCTCAGCGTTCATACAATGGCTTTAAAACTATTTGAAGCATTTGAATTGAGTCGCCCTAGTAACAGCGCTTAAGTGGTATCAGTGATATTGGAAGAGAAATTGCTGTTTTCATAACAAGACTGCAATATTCCGTAAATGGAAAACTAGATTTCAGTGGATGTATTAAGAAAAACTGTGGAAAAGGGAGTGGCTGTGATGAATACCAACGTATACACGAGTTGTTTCACTTTTTCATAAAATATCTTGCACAGTAGCTTAATAAATTAGAGTACTCTGAGAGCGAATACCTCCGCCAAGCGAAGCAACGGTAGCAAAAAATTCAAATTGGCTCTAAAACCACAATTTTCTTTGTATAAACTCCAAAATCTAATCATTTGTGTCTCTTGATAGTAATAACTTGTGCAATTTTCTTGAAGATCCGTTCATTACTTTTTGAGTTATTCTGCTAACAAACGTTATGACAAACATGAATCAAACATACAAACGAACAAACCGATCTGCACCAAAATTTAATCATTTATGTCTTTCAACATTATTAACAAACCCTGTAAATTTCATAAAGATTCATTATTTTTTAAGTTATTGTGCTAACAAGCATAAAATTAAAAACAGTGACAAACGAACAAACGGATCATTACCAAAATTTGGTCATTTACTCTTTGTTGTATACCTAAAAACTCATGTTAATTTCATAAAAATCCATCCATAACTTTTTGAGTTATGGCATTGAGAAAAATGAGACAAACAAACAAACGGATGGACATATCTTCACCAAAAGTTAATCATCTGTTCCTCCTAACATACTTAACAATCCCTGTAAATTTCGTCCAAATCGGTTCAGAACTTTTTAAGTTATCTTGGTGACAGACAGACAATTAGACAGACAAACACGACGAAAACATAACCTCCTTGGCAGAGGTAATTAAAAGATTATTGTGGTGTTAATGAACCATATGCTAAAGCAATTACTTTCCATAGTCAGACAAGCCTGTGGCATCTCTGTACTTCAATTCTTGACTCATCCAGAACCAGCTTTCAACTCCACTATTCTCTTTAATATTGTGCTGTGCAGTGTAAAAAAAGGAAAGTTTGATCCAAGCAATACTGGAATCCACTGTTGCTGTAGTATTAACAGTACTAAATTTGAAAAATCTAGATTTCATGAAAATTACATTAGAATCATTATTATTCATACGGTTTTGATTGTGCTTGGCATATCTTTGAAACTTTCGTAAAAATTACGTCAAAATCATATTAGGAACACTGTTGATAAAGTGCATTGAAGGAAGGTTCATTAAAATTCTAAACTTCGTAAAAAATCACGTTAATATCGTCATATACGAACGCTATTACAAGTGCTTAGCAAACTGTTGAAATCCAAAATTGACGAATAATTATGTCAAAATAATATTTCGGACTCTAATTTTGAAAGTGTGCTGTTATGCAGCTGATGTTGAAATTCTAAGCTTCATTCCTTAGCACTACGATAAAATCGCGTTTCGAATAGTATGTGAAGGCAGCTCATTTCGATAGAAGTCACATTATTTTTAATTTTTAGTCCATCCTTTCGTAGATGCAAACTGAGTTTCTGTTTGGCCCTTGTATGTGTTTGTCGGCGTAGGAAGCTTTTACTTTCTGCGACATGCCAAAATTTTGCAGAAAAAGTTCCCACTGGTGTAGACCTAATGTGAAGGCATTGTCTACGGGAGAAATTCTTTACTCGTAGGTAATGGCTTACACACTGGGGAGGTTCGAGCTGTGACTTTCGTAAGTGACGTGCTTTCGCTGAGACTTCATTTGCTGTTGTCCGTCGAGCGCTCTGTTGACAGCGTAGTGGCATTTTGTGAAAGCGTCATTAAACTCCAATCGAAAGAGGAGATATGAAATCGGCGACAACATTCAGGAAGATGTCAACAGTTCATCGTCTGTGGTATGCAGATATGTTTGTTTGAAAGTAGAAGTAAATGTTTATCTCGAAGATTGTGTTTGTGTCCGCAAATGGACTTAAATGTTTTACTCTGATCTGTTATAGATTTCAAAGGATTACAACTCTCAGCATGTGGGATACCTTACATACTTCTTTCAATGTTTTTTCCTAAGTTAGTGAGCTAAAATTCGGTGGACTTGTAATCGTTATTATGTCGTTAATTTCTCATCCTGCCATCCTTGCAATCTCGGTAAATATTTGTATGCTAGTGTACTTGGCCGTCAATAATGACGGGGAAGAATTTGTGAGATATTTTTCTTTTGATCATAATTTCGTTACCAATTTGCATTTGGAACTCACTGTAACTTCCAACTAGAAAGAACATAAGAGATGAGCCTTCTACTGTAGGCCTAAATATGCTGAGCAGCGCAGGCCTTTCCTTCTGTGATACCATAAAAAGCAATTCTTTGAGTTTCTGATCGTGCTATCACCATTAAGATGAGCTCAGTGTCCTAGATAGATACTCAATGATATCATCTAGGTCGAAGCTTTTTCCTTAGTCGAAAAGCTGTTTTGTAAAAGGAAGAAATCATTGGAAAAAGAATATCTGCTGTAAAAAAATGTTCGTTTCCTTCCTTCCTTCCTTCCTAGGTAAGCTGAGGAATAGCTTACCCTTTGGTCCGTTGATCATGTACCTACTTAATCTAAGCCTGAGCAGGCGCTCAGAGCAGGCAAGTATGGATGTGAGAAGACCCAGAAGATAGTAAAAATAAGGATGCATGGCAGTGCTACAAGAACCTGTATATCTCTTCATCGATTGAGTTTTAACAGCGGCAAAGCAAGAAGTGCATTCAAATGTAAGATGACAGTTTATCAAGATCTGTAACTTGTTCCAGTTTCTGCGTAACGAAGCGTAACAGTTAGGTTGACCATAGTGTAAAACCTGGCCAAATTTTCGCCTATTTGGTTTCTTAAAGCATGGCAGAAAATGGATAGATAAACAAATAAGTAAACAAACAAACAGATAAAACAAATCGGTTTGTATTATGTTTTGGATACGTCGGGCGCGGAAAGCGTCTTAAAAAAAAATTCACGACTATAGTTTCTTTTACGTAAAACAACCGCTATAGTTCTAGCCACGCGAAGTTGAAGTCCACAGGGCTGTTCCAACTCTAACGGAATTTTTACCGCCCCAGAAACTGATTACGGCTTTAGATTTTGGGGCCACTAAAAATGTTGCGAGCGTATACACGATTTATACCGTAGTAGTTGTAAAGCGTACTCAGCAATGAGTGCGAACTCTCTGTTGTGCTACCCATATTACTGTACAATAGTAGTTAGCGCGCGACACTGTCCATATTTATCTTAAATTTCAATGGTAGCGCAGCATTTCTCTTTTAAGAAACTGCTTTAACAGCATCCTGAGCCGCCACTCCAATAACTTAACATTCGTTCTTCAATATTTCCTAGTCTTCAGTTGTGTAAACAATTAATGCACTGGGCTAAATTTGTAGTAAATTTTGTTGAGAAAAACTGTAATTACCGACCCTGTGCAATACCTACAAAGCTGTTCCCAAATTTTCGGTCCGTGGTTCTTCGCCTAGGTGAACTATCTTTAAGTTTATCGTCGCTAACTGTTGATAAACTCGTCCTGCTTATAGCAGTGTAAATATTAACTTTCTCTTTGGAGTGTACCTTTTGTTAAATATTGATGTAAGGTACTTTGTTAACTTTTTCATTGGGTTTATATTAATGCGTGGTCCTAACAGTTGTGTTTCAATATTGACCCCATTCATTCATTTTTTTAAAATTAGTCAAAACTGGATACTATGCAAACAAACGTGTATGTGCCGTTACGAATACTTTGTCTCAATTCTTCAAATAGCAGTGAAGAGCTCACAACCACACCCACGAATATAGCAAATCTCCACAAACAGACACTCCCAAAACAAAGAAATCTCGTGAAAAGAAAACTCCTCGAAGGACATCCCTCGAAAGAGAGAAAATCTAGGAAGGTAGAGTAGACAGCTCCAGCTGTCGTGAGTTGTAGCAGTAGCGGTTGCCATCTTGAGTGACCAGCAAAAAAGTTAGTAAAACCTAATTGGTAGCATATTCAAATCTAAAACTTCACGACTCCCTTTGGTAGTAGCCAATGAAAATTTATCGTATTGATGCTGAGACTCGTGCCGAAACCGCGACAAGACGCCGTCTACGTTTTAGGAAATCCTCTGAATTTAAATTCTCTCGTAGCCCTGAGGCTCTGCTGTCCCGCTACATATATAGTCTCTTTCTTCCATAGTGGTAAGTGGGAGGAAGAACTCTCGTAGTGAAATAGTGCAGCGTAATTTCTTAAGTACGACTTGCCAATTCTTTAATTTCTACGGAAATCGAATTCAATGTGGACAGTATATAATGGGTTGAATATAGCACCGGGAGTCCCTTCTTGCCGATATACCTTGCACATTTTGGAGAATTCGCTACTTTGCACCGTAATGCGGTTTTCGATTATCCCTGAATATATTCCATTGGGCAGAACTTTAAAGCTCTGAGTCTTACAAACTGAACCTGGATCTGCCGTTATGGCTTAAGCTCATTATGGGCTTATAAATATATATTACGTTATTATACGGTGACCTCCATTTACCACTGACCTTCTTGCCCTACTTGCTGTTCCCATGCGCGTTGATCCTGTGTGGAAACACCTTCGTGCATGGGTTCCCCGTTTTTCTATCGACATACTATATGCCCCTTCCTTTTCCTCTCTTAGAAAAGCTTAGTACTTATTTAGGGAAGCTTAAATATTCTTATAATACCTAATACCACTGACCAAACTTACTCTTAATCTAGACACGAGAGCTGTGAAATTAAGAAAGAAAATCAAACTCATTCAAAGATGATCCGACACCTCATCGAATTGAGAATAAGCGCGGCCTACAAACAGGCCTTGTGTTTCCAAAGTCTTGCTAAGGTGGGCACGAAGAGAAAAAATTATATATATCTAGCTGTCCCTAAGTTTTCAAAGTCCCAATATTAGGCACACGTTCTCGACCACCTTCTATGTCGATCCGTCCGTCTTATTTTTCTCTTGAAAATTTTCCCGCGGACTGGGGCATTTTTTTCCATCCATTGGAACCTTTCTATCGCTGTTATAGACGATTTCTTGCCGTGCCAGGTACTTGTTTTCCCCTCCGGAACTCAATAAATTTGTGAACATCCTCCAGGGGATGACAAACGTCTCTTCTTAACGGACCGTTTTTGTTCATCGTCAACGGAGCTCTTCATGATGCTGGTTTCGTCTAATAGGACGGTTTCTAACTCCATTGATTCTTTCTGGCATTTTTCACGCAGCGCTGCCCTGTTATTAAGACTTAAATTTTGCTAGCGCAGGTAAGTGCCTACTGTCAGCATGCCGTCTTCATATGCGACTCTGGAGTTTTTCAAGCTGCTTTCTTCAGTATTAGCGGCGCAAGTACCTAGTCGGCGGTTGTGGCATTAACATGCCATTTTTTCCTTGGCAGGACGTGTGTAATTTTTCAATCTGCTTTCTTCAGTACTAATGATGTGAGTACTAAGCATACGAGGCATCATCGTGTCATTTTCATTGAAATACGCGTGTAATTCTTCAAGCTGCTTGACTTAGCATTAGTGGGGCACTTACCGAGTCAGCATGTAACGTTAGCATGTAATTTTCTTTGTACTATGCGCGTGTAGTTTCTAGCTGTTTTCTTTGAAACGCAAGTACTAAGTCAGCATACGTGCACGGTATTTTTTTTTATTTTTTTGCTATATCTGTACGTTTTTCAGGTTAGTTTTATTTGCACTTGTACTAAGCGACACATAAGTACGGGTATTTGAGTAGAATGCGTGCGTGATTATTCAGGCAGTTTTATTCAATAGAAGTTACGCAAATAGACCATACGTGTCCCTCGGCGTGTTATTTTCACTTTGATACAGATATCTAACTTGTCATCCTCTACTTTCGTAAATATTACATGCACAGGCGCAGAATAAATGCGTGCGTTCTATGCGTGACTCCTACATACGTCAGGAAAGTTTGAAAAAAGTTACGATTTATTATTTTAATTTTCGCAACTAAGCACGAATACAAGAGTTTATGTTCCATCTGCATGTCGTGTTCTTACAAAAGTGTGCGCTTATCTACCTATTTTACTACTTTTGTCGAGTTCTGTTGGCATGGGTAACAGAGTTTCGTCAGCATGTCGTCTTAATGTTGACATATGTTGATCTTTAAGTCATGTATATAGAATTTTGAACCATGCATTATACTTGCTTTGCAAGGAAGGCTGCATCTCATTACATAATTGTGTATTGTACGTAGAACGCTTCCACGTTATTTTCAGTTAAGTGAAATGGATGTTTCCGCTTCTCTTCATCTTTTGTATCTTGACATATTTACGTCTACCTCTATAAAGCATAACCATCGCAAAACGGAAAGTAGGTACATATTTACGAATGGTTAGCATCCCCCTATATCGTCAGAGCCCATTTTTTGCCGCACCCAGTTTGCTGCCTTTCGTCTCCTACTTCTATGCCGACGCTGGAAATGAATAGCTGTTAGAGCAAGTATTAGCTTTGCGACAGCGACTTGGATAAAAGCTCTCAACGTATTGAGACCATGATAACTGTAAATGGACCTACTGTCAAATTTGTATTATTAAATTGTACTGCATTGTAACCGACTTGAAATATTCCCAATAACAGTTTTGGTCTACTTGATATACAAGTAATAATACAATGGAAGTCTGCCTCAACTACCCACACACTTCTGGAATTATATTATTGGTTGAGTTTGAGACAATTTGCGTTTATAAAATTTGTATAAAATTGCTTCTTATCATTGAAATTAAAAAGACATCTCTCAGTGCTCTAACTGACATTGTCCAATGTTGTTTTACATTTTGCATGCATTGTGGGAACAAATGCCTTGCAGTGTCGACAATGTTACCCTCATCCAATTTCGTTGCGAAGTGATAAAGTTAAATGCTTGTGCAATTAACAAACCTCTCAAAACCAACGCAATCATTTGCAAATAAGTGATATTGCCAGCTACTTTTGGTTTTAGTTTCGCTGTAAAGTTACTCCACAATATCAGCACAATAGCATCGTCTGTTTCGGCAAAATAGCTTCAAATTCTTTAACTTTTATTTGCAGACCGTCTTCTTAAGTACCTACTCATAATTTTATCGTCTTTTGGAGTAAATTACATTGTCAAAAATACTTGATCGTACTGGCGCAGTAAGCTTGTCTATATTAACAATGTTATTTCATTTTGTTGTAAAATGATGTAAATTGTAGATTTTTACAGCGCAGGAAACTTAGATCTCACGATAACATTGATGTATTTTGCAAAATGAAGCTAAATATTGTAGTTTTTAGTGCAGCAAGCCCATAGATCTCAGTCTTTCCCTTAGTATAGTAATTTGCGCATTTGATGCGGCAATGAACGATATTCTAACATTGGAGCTTCATCACTTTAAGGTGTAGAGAGTTAGGACGAGTATGATACGTGCATATTGATAGGTAGTATTCTTTTGCCTCACTGTTGGATCTCAATGTCCCTTTGCAAATTGATTTATTTTTACGAAAATCAAGTTTAATTCTGACCCTAATGGGCTAAATTTGGCACCTTGAGTCCCTTCTTCAGCGGCTTATACCGAAATACTTTACCAGTTTGGAGGACGAACTTAGTAAATAGACTACTCAGACTTTTCAGTAATTTCACGTTAGGCATTGTCAAAACATGCGTCAGCAGAGGAAAATTTGTAAAAATTGTCGCATTATAATTCGGGAAACCATCTTAATTATGGTTCATTATGAAGAAAAAAAACTTGCCTGATTTAATGTTTAATTGTATTTACGTATAACTGTGCTTCTGCATTAAATTTTCATGCACCGTACACGGCACGTGCTTACTGTATGTGTGTATATATCACATAAATATATATCGAGGGCTTAGAGCCAGAAGTGGCTATGTCCATTTTTAGCGAAATTGGGTTCCATTCACAAAGTGGGTGCCCGTGAGGCATATTTTTAGTGTCACGGGTGTCTATGCCATATATTTTCATGCCAAATCTCTTCTCAATGAAGAGATATGGCATAGACACCCGTGACAGTACAAATATGCCTAACGGGCACCCTTTTGGTGAAGGGAACCCGTTTTCACCAAAAATGGACATAGCCACTTCTGGCTCTAAGCCCTAGAATTACATTGTAATACAATCTATACTGCAAGAGATAACTGCACGTCGTTAAAACGAGATTTGAGAGTAAATGTAAAACGGGTAATTGGCTGTTCTTTTGCAGATGTTGAGAATGGCCTTGAGAACTAAAACCTTGCCCTGTAACCCGTCGGTCGAGATCGTTTTGCAGTTTTCCAATACATTGAGTGAACTTAGCATTTTAATATATCTCGTTATATTTAGATTCAGACCTCGTCTTAATGATATTCTCCATCTTATACTCCCATTTCGTAAACCTGTAGTATTTTGTCTTTCCAGTGTATATGCTGTACATTTCAAAACATTTTGGATCTATTAACTAGGCCTTTCAGTGTGTGTGTGTGTGTGTGTGTTTACAGCTCAACAGAATCAGTCCAAATAGAGATCGTGCCTTATACGGAACTGGTCTTCTAATATCCATCCCATTGATGGTTTTTGTCAGGTATGCTGACAAATTGGCATTATGCGCCTCAGTTTAATGACTGAGCAATCCCCAGTAAGCCTAGATTAAAGTAGCTTTACCTGTATTGTGATGGTTTAGTGCGGCCATAGAGAGGAGGCAGGGGTCCTGAGGTTCTTATTGTGGAGGTGCGGACCTTAGACAAGGAGGAGAATGTGGCAACACAATGAATTTGCTGGGACTGTCCGAGTCCCTAAAACCTACGACAGTGATCGTGGAGGAAGTGTCCAATGGTAAGACTCAGGTTTCCATGTAAAATGCATGAGGCATGGGATTTCTTTGCATAGACTAAACTAACTTTTTTATTGCTAAAAAGTCGACTGGAATACACTTTTCATCCGAGAACCAGGAACACTGATTGTTCATTATGTGTGGACTTCGGGGTAATCCGAATGTCTCTTATCGGCGCGAAGTGAAAATTGACTTCGCACCTGTAAGCAACATCCAGTAGCTTTCATAGAGGAAGTTTGAAACTGTATTATCCTAATGAGAAACCAAAGTTTATTTGGTCGTTATGCTTACGTAATCCAGGGAGCAGTGCTTTACTTTCTGTTTCTAAAATTTGTTTTGAACCTTTCGCTGTTGCTCATCGCTCTTGTGGTATAGAAATCTTAGTGTCCTTCACTCCTGAGGGAGCATTGGATGTTTCCTCGACCGTAGGGTTTGGTTAGTCATAGGTTCGCACATCCTACGGTATGGGGAAACTGTGCCCCCCCCCCCGAAAAATCTCTTATGTGTAGTGAAGAAAGCAGGCTTTGACTTTGCGTATATTAATATTTCAGTAAATGCAGCCCTCTAGCGTACAGCGCCCACTGAACAAAATTAGAGTTTAAACAAGTATTGCTACGACGATTTCCGAAATTTTCATTGGGCGTTTTAACTCTATAAGTCTCGGCGTACTGCCTTGGCTTCCAAGCAACATTCCAAATACTGCTATTGCTATAAAACAACAAACGTTTGCCTTGTCCTAAAAGGGCTAAGGACAGAGGTGTGTTTGGAAGACAGTGTCTGGTATCGACACGCAGATTGCGGCGGGACTCGTCGCATCCCCTAAACCGTGACCACCGGCAGAAAAAATTCTTCCTCCGTCAGAGCTGATCAAAGGGAGGACGGCGCCGCCGTGAAATGGCCTCTGGATTTCGGTCCAGAGTCTCTGGCGCGTCGGCGGCGACGTGCGTGGATTCATTAACGGCGACATTTGCTTGTTCAGTACCTACGACGGCAGCTCTTGCTGCCAGCATAATTTCCTCCCAAAGCTATCGCGTTGTTTCTTTCTCTGAAAATTTCACCCAGTATCTTGAACAAATGCGTAAAACTCTTGCCAGTTCTATCTCTTTTTGAACTGCAAAAAGAGATTATTATATCATCATCAAAAAATCTTATTTTCAAGGAGCTTATATATTACTTTGATGAGAGCAGGGTTTTCGTAGTGAAGGGTTCAAGAGTCGACGACTTTTCCTATTTAGAGGATGCTTCTCGTATCATTCACAAAGTAACTCAATTGAGCATAACTTATGCAGTAAAAGCAAACTTTTAACCTTATTCATATGAATCTATGGTATTTGCTACAAGGAATTAATGTCCAATTGTATCACTAGAGAGAAAAAGACTATGTAACGAGGTAGCACAGCCTGATACAAATAGCGCTAAAGACCAACACATATTTATGGCTTACATAATAATCTATGTAATAAAATCCACCGGACATACTTGGTGACAAACTCACTGCATACCAGGGACCTACCTACTTGTACCTAAATGAACTAAATTATGTACCCGCTATATAACTGATAAAATGTATAAACTTACCAAAACATTGTTTGACTGATTCACTCCTGAATCACTGTTATTGTGTCTGGGGTGGTTAAATTCGTAAGATAATAATAATCTATGTATTAATTAAATATTCTGTGTCCCCTTTAAGCAAAAAGATATAGGCGAATTAAAATAATCGAGATTATGGAGGTGGAAGTGAATGATTCGCACACGCTCAAAATATCTCATCGAACAGTCCCGTCTACAGGAACCTCCTCGGTGGTGCTGTATCTTACGACATCATGCAATGCTGTGAACTCCCAAAATACTTTCAGGGAAACGCATTGTGCAATCAGGTCTGGAAGTAATTATTAACATCCCCCTAATGCTGAACTAGAAGCGTATGATTCCAGAGTTGTGGTTACGGAGACTGACGGGGTTGTGAGAGCCCGGCTGCTGCTTAGGCATTTCCTTTGGATGACTCGAGGATAGTGCCAGCGATAAAATTGTGTGTTAGAGGATCATGTTTAGTGATAAAGGGGACTTAGCACTGGGCACTAACGTTCTTGTCTGATCCATTGCATCACTGCGTTCCAGTTTATTTTGACTTAAAGGAATCAACATTATTGGTATTACCTTCTGTCTTGTTTAATTTTGTCAATGCAGGCGGTGTGTATGATGGCGCTGAAATACTAATATGAACTTCTACTAAGGACTACTATTACCATATGGATAATAGTAGTTCTTGACATCTACATATGCCCTGTATCTGTTTCTGCTTTAACAACGGGATCAGAATCGGTTGAGGTGCTTTTCCAATAACGAAAATCGCTTATGATCTTTTTTCTCGCCACGGAATATTAGCCTAAAATCCGACCAGAATCGATTCAAATCCTCTATTTAAGTAAAAAATTGTTTATTCCAGACTTCGTTTCTTACCAACGAATAATAGCCTAAAATTCAATCAAAGTTCTTTCTGATTTTATAATAGAAAAAAAATTTTTATCAGGGACTTCGAATATAAACTATGGCAAAGATAGATTCATGTTCGGCAGGAATTTTTAGCACCCACTTTGCTTCCTTTTATTTTCGTACTCCTGCTAATAGTTTTTTTTTTCAGTTTAATTCTTCCGTTTTGATCTGCTGTTGGCATGCATGTTGCTCCATTATTTGAACAAGCCCTCATGCATGGGTTCCGCATTTGTCTTAGCTCGCCCATCCTATGTTATGGGGAGTGGCGCCCCCAGGGGGTTTGTGTAGGTTACCTTAGCCATTAGTTAGGCCTTCGGGACGTCTGTGAAAGCACGGGTGAAACGAAGGAAGGTGAAAGTTACTCCTACTGACCTTACTGTTGTCTGTTCTTCCTCTTCTTTCCCGACTTGCTGTTCCCATGCGCGTTGATCCTGTGTGGGAACACCGTCGTGCATCGGTTCCCCGTTTTTCTATCGACATACTATATGTCCCTTCCTTTTCCTCTCTTAGAAGAGCTTAGTACTTATTTAGGGAGGCTTAAATCTTCTTATAATACCTAATATCTACTTTCTCTTAGCAAACTACACACATTTCCTTCCTCTCTTGAAACTTCGTAGACTTGGTTAGAGAACTTATAAGCTAGTGTAAACTACATAATAATAGATTGAGATCATATCACGTAACGAAAATTGCTAGTGCATTCGTATCTGATTTAAAAGTGTTAGTTTTCCATCGAGTTAGCAGCGGCTGATTGGTCCCGTGGTGACGACAAGTACGGCATCTGGTCCTATGTGCCTCTTATTGGAGTGGTCAGCAGATGCATTTAAGAATGGCTGGACCTAACGACCTAATGGTTGAGTATCCCTATACCAGGTACTTCTCTGCTGGCGGCTCGTAAGTGGGCAAAGGTAATTACTTGGATCTGGCACCTGCCCACATCTGCTTTCTATAGAGGCGGGCATAGCCTCCCTTCATTACCGAGTGTGCCCCAACTGCGGGCGCCAAGTGTCTGAGTTTGGAAATACATATAAAGGAACCTACACAACGGTATGCTTATATCTATCTTTAATAAAGTAAATCTGAACGGGAATCTGATTAGATGTAGGTACCTTTTAGAAGATAGATCTAAACGTAGCGTGCGCAAGATTATCTCTCTGGGTGCACGTGATGATGCAGTTCTTTACATACACAATAGTATGGTCTATGTTGCATTTGATATTGCGGTTATGAAGTGTATTGTGATTTACACAAAACTTTAAGGATTTTGTTGCAGCGGTGGTTATTTTTATCCAGAGCGGTTTTATTTGTACGAAATGCTTACGCTTTTTTTTGTGTATATAGGAGTTTGCATTTATGCACAGTTCCGTGTTTTCTATGCAAACTGTTATATGCGGTGTTATATGAGAATTTGTGTTCAAGCAGAACCCATTTTTCTGTCTATAAAATTCAGTGTCCTGTGGGACCTATCTTTAATCATGTGGAATTGTTTATTACGCACAAATGAGGACAATAGCCCCGCAGGAGCAATGCTAGGATGGGCCTTAGGGTTACGTAAGCTGGAAATGTGTGTTCTGTTTCATTTTCAACTCCCAGTCGTGTCACTTTCCAAACTTTTGCGAAACAAGTGCTGCAAGTACGAAGGACTGTGTCACTATATACCGTAATATGCCTCCTCCTGCCAAGCCCCTATCATTTTGCGTAATTTTAGGACAAGAAACAGTGTTACTATATACTCTAAAATTTTCGCCTTCCCTTATCACTTTCAGTAATGTTAGGGCATAAGTACCAAAGGTGCGAGGGGCAGGCAGGTGTATAGGAAGGAATCACGTTGCATGATCAAGGTCTGTTCTTGTACAACCAACGAGCGGCGCCACTGCCGTGATGGCGAGTCGTTTTAGCGCTGATGGCCATTGTGCTTCCTCCTGCACGCAAGGAGGGGCACCGCGGCTCCCCACCATCCATAGACAGCTGGAAGTTCCAAAGGCGCGATTCTCATGCCCTGCAAATCTGATGAACGAGTAAACGATATTTGTATATGTATGTAGACAAACTACGGTTCCTTACTCTGAGAATCTGACACGCTGATGGACGGAAATTTCTCTTGACGTACTAAATGTCTCTTTCTTTTCCTATCTTGAAACAGCTATATTGTGCTCGACTGAGGGAAGCTTAAACTAACTTTGACTTTTAAATTTAGTAATAACTAGAGCACTCTGAGAGCGCCATACCTCCGCTAAGCGAGGCAACGGTAGCAAAAAAATTAAATTGGCTCTGAAACCATAATTTTCATTGTATAAACTCAAACTTTAATCATTTGTGCCTTTTGATGGTAATAACAGCTTGTGCTATTTTCTTGAAGATCCGTTCATCACTTTTTGAGTTATGCTGCTAACAAACGCTAAGACAAACATGAGTCAAACATCCAAACGAACCAACCGATCTGCACCAAAATTTAATCATTTGTTTTTCAACATTACTAATAACCCCTATAAATTTTGTAAAGATCCATTCATTGTTTTTTGAGTTATTGTGCTAACAAGCGTAATATTAAAAATAGTGACAAACGAACGAACAAACTAACGGATCATTACCAAAATTTGGTCATCTACTCTTTGTTATATACCTAACAACTCATGTTAATTTCATAATAATCCATAACTTTTTGAGTTATGGCATTGAGAAAAATGAGGCAGACAAACAATCAAACGGATGGATATATCTTCACCAAAAGGTAATCATCTGTTCCTCCTAACATACCTAACAATCCCTATAAATTTCGTCCAAATCTGTTCATAACTTTTTGAGTTATCTAGGTGACAGATAGACAAACAAACAGACAGACAAACTCGACAAAAACATACCTTGGCGGAGGTAATTATCATAATAAGAACAACAAGAAGTGAACAATGAACTATAGATATTTGTAAGCCAACAGACTAACTTTTCAATATGGAGTCTCTTACTCGGAGAATTTGATTTACACGAGAACAAAGATTATTTATAATTCTAAGTGTAGCAGAAAGTTTTCCACTGCGATGCTCATACTCGAGAAATGAGACACACTCGTGAAGCGAGCCTTATATGTACCTATATGTGAACAGCCTCTCATGTTAAATTAACTATTCTGATAATCTGGGAATCAACTTGCTGTCTTTGTGAAAAATATTTGTATTCAGAAAAAAGTGTCGATGGCAGTTTTCATTAACGGGAAACGCAACGGCTTCGTAACACATACTCGTGCGTCAGTTAAGTGGCTTGAATTATATATAAGTAATTCAAGAACCTTATTTCGTTAGGCTGCAGGTAATTCTGATACCTTGAAGACTTGATTTTTTTTCGTGATGTGCTTCCTTTTCCATGGGAGGCGAAGAAAAATAGGATATATGCTGAGATGAATAATTTCTGCTCATCTTATAGATAGTCTCACTTTCAGGGTGACTGAACAGACTTCCCTATCCTTACTTAAGGGCTTCGGGAATCGTTCCTCACTGAGGCTTCTTTAAATTTTTCTTACTCTTACTGATAATCTAGGTACTGTTCTTCCTCTAACTTCCCGAATTGCTGTTCCCATGCACGGTGCTCTACTACGACGGACGACTGGGGTCCTCCTTTTCTAGTGAAGTTATACTTTACGAATCACTTCCTTTTTTTCCTTTTGAGCCCCGTAGGGAAGTTAGAGAGACTCAGAATTAACAGTTAATCTAGTACATTCTTCATCTTGCTTATGTTAAAGTTACCTAATATTGCTTCCCCCCGCATCTTGCCTTTGTGCAAGAAATCAAAATAATTGTTTGATACGTTTATTACACACACACATTTTATACATACAAGTATTTGGTAAAGTAGTAATACACTATAGAATAATGCATATGCGTAGCCACTGAAAGTTTAACAAACTTTTTAGGCAACATAAAACAAAAACAAAAGCTAATAAAATTGCATGACGTATTCTTTAAAACATTCTTTAAGACATCAGAAATGGGATCTAATAAATACCCAGGAAGTTTATTGAGAAGGGTTGCAATTTGAAATACTGTAGCGCGTTTCTCAACGTCAACACGCACAGTTGGGAGATTGAGAACAGTACGTCTCAGTTCGTAAATTTGTTATGGAATAAGGGGACTGAAATACCTTAGAAATACTACGGGATGATTATAGAACACAAATCGAAAAAAATTAAGTAAGGGATAGTTATAAACATCCTGAAATTGCAACATTTGTAAAGACAAGTACATTTCACTGCATCTCCTTACAGGCACATTGTTTTCGTTACGTCTTACGCGTAGTATTCGCCTAAGTATATTATTCAATATTACTTCAAGTTTGTGAATGTGACAGCGTGAGGCTCCGCCCCAAACGATGATATTCTGGACCAGCACTGAATGAGCCAACGAGTAGTAAACTATTTTTTAATGATTCACGATCAACATAATTGGATATTGTATAGATTATGCCAAGAACCCTGCTAAGCTTGCGCCCAATTTTCAATATGGGACTTAAAACACAGCTTTTCATCCAGGATCTGTCCAAGATATCTTATTTGGGGCACCCACTCTAGTAGGTTATTGTTAAAGAAGATAGGTGGCAACTGTTGGTGAGTACAGGGTGAGAAAAGCATTAATTTGGTTTTATTCTCATGAGCAGTTAATNGCATATCAGTTATAGCAGCTTGAAAATTACTACTATTGGTGTAGAAAACTGCGTCATCCGCATACAATACACAATTCATACCGAGGGTAGTAATGTCATTAATAAAAATGTTAAATAATAACGGGCCTAAAATACTTCCTTGGGGAACCCCCGAATTAATAGGTAATATATGTGATTTGGCATCGTTATAGAGTACATATTGATCCCTGTTAGACAGGTAACTATTAATCAGTGCATTTGCTGCATTCCGAACGCCATAATGATCAAGTATTTTTTTTTAATAAAAGTGCTCTATCTACGGTGTCGAACGCTTTTCGAAGGTCTAGGAATAATGATACACCATATGTTTTATCGTGGAAGCATTTTAGAAGATCAGTTACAAGATGAAAAATTCCTAGCGTTGTATTAGATTTACTTCGAAAGCCAAACTGCTGACCACAAATTACGTTATGTGATGAAAGGAAATTATCTGGTTGAACGTAGGATTACACAGCTGAGTGAATTCCACTGGTACCTACTCTCCACAACAGAACCAAAAAGAATTTAATGCAATCGTCAAGTCTCCCACCAGTAATTAACCGGACCTCTCAAAATGTAGCGCGGGCCCCAACTTACTTTGGGCAGCATTTGTAGCATTGCAAATTGCATCTCCGTGCTTTACGATTCAAACCTTGCAATGCATTCTAAATGCTCAAAGTTCTGCGGCAAATATATTTGATACATTCCCTTAGTGATCTTGCCCTTCTTTGTACGTAATGGCAGCGTTGGCCGTAACTATAGTGAGATGATCTTTCAAGGTCCTAAAGCCCCCTTCAGCCTCGTCTATAGGTGCCGTGCATCAGTACGTTTCCAGGCTAAAGCAAGGCCTTTGTTTTTGCTAACTCGAGGACGCTTCTTCCTCTAGAAAACTGGAGTCATTGACAGCTGATTCTTTCTTATTTTGTTCAGTGCTTAATGCACAAATTGTGCTTCTCATGAGTGCTGTGCGCCAATCTCGTCCATTGACATCTTTACATAAATTTAAGAATCTTGTTCCTTGGTCTCCTAAAACGAGGGTGTGGGTCTCACAACATTCCTGTCTAAAAGTGTTGCCGTCGCAGTGTTCAAGCCTTCCACTTACTTGTCTGATAACAACCGACAGCGCCATAATGGCTGGAGCCGTGCATGGGCCGGCTCTGGAGCCCTGACCGCTCCCTGCAGTATTCTTACGCGGCGTCATGACGGAGCTACCTCGAGCTTGGAGATGGATCAGTATCATAGGGGTGTGTAGTTTTATTGGGGTCCGCCAGCCCCAGCGAGACTTGCATGCTATATGCTGTACTGAGATGTTAATGTAGGTCTGCTTCAAAATGTTTATATGTTTTTGAGGTTTGGTACTGTTAAAGTTAATAGTCCACTAAAGCTGAAGCTCGTGTTTTAGCGGTAGTACAGAGATGTTGTCATAAGTTAATATAGGCCTGCTGTGAAATAGTTGTACTACCTATAAATATATATATATATATATATATATATATTACAGGGTGACACGGTTAATCCTTGATATAGCTCTTATTTCATGCAATTATTTTATTTAGATTCAGACTTTGTGCATATAGCTAATCGATGTTTGTACACCTGATTCAAAAGTACAACTGTATAAAACAGAAAGCCTTGCCTGTATCGAACACTACCAGTAAGTACTGTAATTAATTGAGGACCTCTAACCTAAGACCTGTTTGCCTCATGCTGAACTGAGATGCCGCTGTTAATGTATTGGACTCTCTTGAGATGTTGGTATAGCTTACAAGTCTGCACTGTTTAGTACTCCTCCTACCCAAAAATTATATTCTATAGGTTCCACTGAGATGTTGTTATGCGTTAATATAGTTCTGCTTTGAGTTGTTTCTTATTTTCTGGATATGGGCACTTAAAGGATTGTGTAGATTTGTTAGTTTTCTGTATATTACTAACGGACAATTATTGTTGTTTCAGGTACGTTGTCTTGCATATCCAGAGGCCAGCAGCGACTTGGCTGTGCGGTAAGATAGTAAGTTTTCTTAGGCAAAAAATCAAATTAAATCTCCAGAAATACGTTTATCGTATTCACGTTGCTTCAAGTATATGTACATAGCATTGCTTTCTGTATCACGAATATTTACTGCCAATATGTGGCGTTTTAATAGCGTATGCTTTTACTGTATCTGGAATCTTAGCAGTGACTACGTCACTGCTCTCGGCGGTTTAGTTGTATGTGTTGTTCGAAAATAGGGTAGCAGTAGTAATATTTTACAATATGCGATGCCTTGCCAGTAGTGAATGTTTCTACAAAAGTATAGGTGATGAAACTATTAGTGAATATTCTTCTCAACTATACATGACGTTGTACATTGTTAATATATTACGTCTAAGGGTGATTTTAGTACTGGGAACAGGGTTTTAACTTTCACAGGGCAAATGATCAATTTCTGTTACTTTCAAAGCCTATACGAGATCACATTCATCCGTCCGGTAGATGATTCACGTTGGTCATTTATCAAAGGGGGTCTTTTGCACATAGGATATTAAAGGCTTTGCGTCATAGGTATATTAAAGGCTTTGCGTCATAGGTATATTAAATGCTTTGCGTCATAGGTATATTAAATGCTTTGCGTCATAGGTATATTAAATGTTTTGCCTCATAGGTATATTAAATGCTTTGCGTCATAGGTATATTAAATGCTTTACGTCAGGATACTGACCCCGCGACCTGTTAAATCGGAAACCAGGCATGCTAAGGCAAGTATTCTTCAGAACAAAGTCACTATTACGATCGTGACTAATAAAAATGAAGTTGTCGAAAGTTCATCGCCACCATATTTGACGGCTGAGTACGTACACCAGGACGTAATAATCTTTGTACGCGCAAACTTGTCTGACTGCTCTATATCACCTCCTTAGACGTCATTTTCTGATGTGGTATGTTTATACTGAATTTTTTGTTGAAATGAATTTCAAGTAGAAAAACTAAACGGTATCTCTAGGTCATACGGTGCCTGTGGTTATTCAGTTAAATTTTTGACTGGCACTATATCTATCACTAGTCTCATACAATCCTATACTGTAGGTTCGCCCTTCCTGTATTGTCGAGGAGAATAGTCCCTTCGACTATTGTCTCTTTGGCTTCGGGGCATCTGACTTTTGTACCCACTTTGCTTCCTTCCATTTTCTCACTCCTACTGATGCGATTCGTAGAGTTGTATTGTTCTTCCACTTCTTTCCCGACTTGCTGTTCTTTTGCGCTTTGACCTTGTGTTGGAACACCCTCGTGCTCTGGTTCCATCTTCCTATCTATATATTACATTTCTCTTCGTACCTACGAACACCTTTGCTTTGCTATGGCAAGGGGCTTAAGCTAACTTGAATAACATGATGACATGAGGTTATCTGGATGGTATTGCCTCCATGGATGACGCTTTTATTTTAATAAGATGAACCTTGACCTATATATCCTTCGTATACATCTACCGTCCTCGAACTCACCACATTCCTCAACATATTCCTGAACCAAAACCGCTGCCGTTTAAAATGATCTCCCAACCGTTGGTCGATTTCACTTTCACATATGATGCTATCGACGCGCAAACATCAATCATGGCGAACGGAGCTGTCCATCATTCTCCAAAATGACCACTGAAATTGCACTAAAAGAATTTATTTATTACCATTATTGCTCTAAAACATTTATGAAACCCGAAGTGGAACTCTTTCTAGATTTTTTTCTCCGTTCTTTTGCGAAAGTACGTGCGTGTGTGCGTGTGTGCTGCAGCTCGTGTTCTCCGCAACATGTAGAACTCTTAAATCTCTTTGTTTACATTTGCCACGATCTTGTTTATTCTTGCGCCGCTCTCATTTTATCTCTTGTGTTGAGCTGTTGTGTACTGTTTTTATTATCATTCTATTTATCTGAGCATTTGCTAAAGATTTAATGCTAACTGCGTAGTGTCTGTCATCTGCTTATGCGAGATTTTTTGTCTTGTTTCCATACTACACTTATTTTAATATAACCATTACTCGATCGGTTTTATTTTCGAACAGTTTTCTTTCCGTGCGCACTTAGCTTAGTTCTATGTGTCTATTGTTTTCTCATCTTAGCTTTTATATCCCATGCACAGTGATCCTCCTTCCTTTCTTTCCCTGCGCTGCAATATACCGCTAACCCGTTTCCTCTGCTAAATATACTGTATAGTGCTCGGCATGAGACGCCACAGCTTACAGTACGTATAATAAATATACTTTCTTCATCACTTAGCCAATGTATTAGATATTTTATATCTTAGCCTATTCTGAGGCAATACTATCGAGCGGGCATGAGGAGGATATTAACCAGAAGTGTAGAACGCATGTATGAGTCCAAGGAGGCTAAAGTAACCAGTGCAGAGGGCAGTTTACCGCCGTATACACACTAATGCCCATCTTACTTTTTGGTTCACTGCCTGATGCTAGCAGCCCCCCCCCCCTCAGTACACATCCCCTCCCCCACACTTGTCTAGACCAATGTTCATTTTGCCTCCAGTCCACGCTGCAATAGACATTGTGCCTCCAGTCTACACTGTAATGGACATTGTGCCGCCAGTCCACACTGTAATGGACATTGTGCCTCCAGTCCACACTGCAATATACATTGTGCCTCCAGTCCGCACTGAAATATACATTGTGCCTCAGCCCACACCGTAATGGACATTGTGCCTCCAGTTCACTCTGTAATATACATTGTGCCCCAGTCCACACTGAAATATACATTGTGCCTCAGCCCACACTGTAATGGACATTGTGCCCCAGTCCACACTGCAATGGACATTGTGCCCCAGTCCACACTGCAATGGACATTGTGCCTCCAGTCCACATTGCAACAAATAATTTGTGTCCCAGTCCACACTGCAATAGACATTGTGCCCCAGTCCACACTGTAATGGACATTGTGCTTCCAGTCTACACTGCAATGGAATTGTGCCTCCAGTGCACACTGCAATGGATATTGTGCCTCCAGTTCACACTGCAATAGACATTGTGCCCCAGTCCACACTGTAATGGACATTGTGCCTCCAGTCTACACTGCAATGAATATTGTGCCTCCAGTGCACACTGCAATGGATATTGTGCCTCCAGTCCACATTGCAATGGACATTACACTGCCCGTCCATACTGTAATGGACATTGTGCCCTCAGTCCACAAAGCAATGCTCACTGTACCTGTCGTCCACACTGCGATGGACATTGAGCCTGCAGTCCACACTGCAATGCGCATTCCACAGGAGCTGCATTTTCACCGCACCACATACGTACGACGATCGTTGCAGCTGCAGCGGTTTTTTACAAGCGTATTATAGCGTACACTCGTAGTTAAGGGTTTTTATCCAATATCATTCTCTCTCTCTCTCTCAGTCGCTCTGTGTGTCTATACTGTAAGTTGGCTACTGTGCAACGGTCTGTGCGTCTGATGGCAGATCAGCCCGCGGGCCGTCGTACTATAACATTATGAACGAAGGAGAAAGCCACTACCTTAAGCTAAGCCTCTTTTTTGCGTACGTTTTTCAGGGTTGGAGACAGCAATATTTATTACTCATACTTTAAAAGGCACGTGCATGGATTTTTACCGAGGCCGGTTGCTATGTACCGTTGTCTCGTTTCACACCTACGTTTTCCTCGACAAAAGATGGCGCATTTTGGGCAAAAGTTGGAAAATTTTAATGTGCAGTTCGCTGCCGAGCAGCGGCTCTCGTTACTCGATAAGGTCCGCGCAAAAGAGAAGGGACGGAATTTATTGTGTGTTTTTTTTAATGTTATGGAGAATGCTTCATTGTGCCCTAACTTTGTTGTGAACTTCCTTATTTTGATGGGGTTACCTACTTGATAACTAGCTGTGTTTTATTGAAACCTTATCTAGGAAAGTGTCTTTCTTATGGAGAAAACAGTTCAGTATCTTCACAATTATGAGGAACCCGATACATCGGCCTCAGTATGTTATCTCCACACTTACTTACACTTGGAGCATCGTCTGTCCGCACCATAGAAGTGAGTAGGTATGTCGATCTGGATCATGTTGCCATCCTATTTTGACGAATGTTAGTAAATTGTTATTCTGAACTTTCCTTCGAACTTGAAGTTACATTTTCTCTGCATTATATTTACAGTAAATAAGTCGATGTTGAGTATGAAGACAATTGGGATGTGTTTTGTTTTTTACGATAGCAAGCAGCGTAATTTGGAAGACAGGGGTAGCCTGCTCAAGAATCAGTGGCTAAGTAGAAGTGTAAGAGAAGGAACAGTGTAGCAGTGAATGCTTGGGTTACAGATCGGACAATTAACTATAGTTAATCTAAGGGGACGGAAGAAGTCATAGGCCATGGGTAAGGTTAGTTTTGTTCACTGATATATGCGTTATGGGAATTGCGTTCTGTAGGGTTTCCAGCCAGCAGTTACCTTAGCCTTGTAAGTTTCAGAGATATTTGTCTGCTTTGTTTTCACTTTACTTACTTCATTTTCTTCATCTAGCGCTCTTTATTCTGTATATCCTCTTATTTATTTACTTGATCTTATAGAAAGATTACATTAAATACGAGTATATACAACAATGCTGTTTTTTTTTTTGTCTCAAACATGACTAAGTCGCAGCGCCTTTTTTCTTTTTTTGTCTGGCAGTTTTTGGTGCTTTTCGATCGAATTCTTTAAGGCTGCTCGCTATCCATTCTCAAGGCACCGGAAACAATTTATTGCTTGTCTCTGTTTTGCAGTCGAAATCTCCCGAACTGATCCGCAAAGGAAATGGGTCCCTCGGCATCGGTTGGGAGGTTTTGGTGTTTGCGAACCTCCTGTGCTTCGTATATCATTTGATGAAACAAGTTGAATAAGCTGGTAGCCCTGTAATACCGGTATAAAACTTTTGTTTCTGGCCGGAGTAATTCTACGGGAAACTTTTTTTTTACCAAGAATACTGAACGGCATTAACCCTATACTGGACAAGTAACTGTATAATAGGGTCACTACCTTACTACTATTATTGCGAGAGCGTTTTTCAGCGACCCGGTAAAGGATTAACGCATGCTGTCTATTTTTCTAGTCGGGAAAAATAGTGCCGTTCTTAGGAGAAATGGGAGATTGTTTTATGCGGTAATGATTTGTGGTCGGATTGGTTGGAACTGTTCCATGGTTTTTTGCTTACTATTTACTAGTACTTAGAGGAAATGGTTCGGTGCATCAGTTACGTAGCTTCTATTATTAAGCGATTTAGTTGTTGAAACCAGCGGGGAGAGGAAAACTTGCTTCTTATTCAAATTCTGGCATGACTGTTTTTTCACATTCGCGAAACCAGAAAATTTTTTCGGGTCTCTATTTGTAACCAATTCTAATTCTTCTGGCGCGCTGGGCGGAGAGGACTTAATTCTTGTTCAAACCCGGGAAACAAGAAAGTGGAGGTCTGTCGCAGAGAATTGATGGGATCCTCGCCGGAGATGGATGAGATATCCAGTGATCTGCTAAGGGAAACATCGCGCGTCGGGATCACACGATCTCTGGTGCTGAAGATGTCGTAAAAAATAGGAGTGAGCAGCAGAGCACCCAATGAAACTCAAAGTGATTGTTCTGATGGAATGATGCGATGATTTGTCTCAACTTAGGTGAGTGATGGAGGACTGAAAACTTGTAATTGGAATGAGATGCGATGACGATGTTTGATTGATTCCGTATGTTGGATGAAATTGTAATTGAAGTGCTGCGGTGGTGGTTGTGGTGATAGGTTGAGATATCTGATTGATTTCTAGTGTGATGTGAGATGAAATCGTAATGGAATAGTGGCAGTGGTGGTGATGTTGGCTTGATTTTCAGTGTGATGCGAGATTAACTTGAAATTGAAATGGGGTGTTGTAGAAATGTATTGGTCGCTTCCATGTCTGATACAGGATGAAATTGTAACTGACACAAAATAATGAACGACTATCGCAATGTATGCAGAACTGAATGTGTCACTCATGTATAAAGAGTGAAAAATTCTTTTTGTGCTCAGAAAATGGAAACAGTTTTTTGTTCCTTAAAAATATTCAGGTGATGAGCTACCCACGCGAGTCCGGGACATATTTCACATGATCAGGATATCTTGAGCGTTATCGACAGGAATGGAAAATGTGAGTTGGTTTTAACTCATTAGCTTTAACTCATCCGCATCATCAGAGAGGGGTGCTGGTTTCGTCGCTCTTGACTTTGTTGCTGCTGTTAGTCGCAATCCGAATACACTTACGAAAGTAAAAAAAAAAAAAAACTCAAAGCTGCGGAGCATAATCGAATTGCCTGCCGTCTTAAGGGAAACTAATTTGGCTTACCGCCTGAAATTCGATGCGTGGGTGCGAAACCAACCTCAGGACTTAAATTCCAAGCAAGTTGAAGCTGTAGTATTATACGTAACTCGCCATTCAAATTCTTCTCGATGACACTTTTTATACCCTTGGGATCGTATAATCAGCCCGAATGCTAGCATCTTAGCCCTCTATCGCCGAATGCAAATTCCGCTGTTTCAGCACTACTATTGCTCCAAGATACGAAATTGTGGGTTTGGCACCTAAACCCTGGCATAAATTTATAATAACTTGTCATAGGAATACCACTATTCACAGCTCCACGAATAAGTAGACCTGAAAGGGTTAAGGCTGTAGGGTGTTCTCCATCGTCCCACGGTCCTTGTTATTATAATCACCTTTTGATGCCAAAAAGCAAGTTATAAGAAAGTAGCAGTGAGAAAATTATGTTCACAATAACTTGATGTATTGGAGCAGACCTATGTAACGCTGGCGTAAATATTTCAGAAACACTTGAAAACTTCTCGAAGAGAAGCGCACTTGTGAGATACGATGCGAAGAACTTAATTGGAAAAGGGCTAGCAGCGAGTGCAGAGGTAGAAGAACAGTGGCGTTCGTGGAACAGAAGGAATATGGAAATGGAGGCGAAGCACTGCCAGCAAGAAAGGAACAAGAGGGCATAAACGTTAAAAAAACTGTAGAGAAGCTTGGGTGATAAGGATGAAAGAGAGATATATGAAACTGGAAACTAAGGAGAAGCACTTACAGCGAAGACGGAAAAAGAGAACAGTGGGACAAAGAGAAGAATAGTGGGAGCCGACCAATGCCCGAGCAACGAAGACAAAAGAAGAAAACAAGAATACGGAAGAAGCACGAAAGCCGAAGAGAAGCCAGGGCAGTGAGGACGGAAGAAGAAAAAACTGATAAGGTGAAGAAGAGAAGAGGCGTGGGCGTGTATGCCGGCAAATGGTAACGCTGCGATGGTATGCTAATGGGGAGGCGCTCCACCTCCGGCCGGCCGCGTCGCTCTCTAAATGCAGGCCTGCTTAGCGTCCGTCCTCACTGCGCCTGCCTGCGTCCTGTGCACATGCTGCTTGGTAACTGCAATCTGTTGTGGATCCTCTCAGTACCATCCTGTCCATGTACCTGCGTTGTGTGCACATGCTGCTTGGTAACTGCAATCAGTTGTGGATCCTCTCAGTACCATCCTGTCCATGTACCTGCGTTGTGTGCACATGCTGCTTGGTAACTGCAATCTGTTGTGGATCCTCTCAGTACCTTTATATCCATGTGCCTGCGCCGGCAGTCAGTTGTGGATCGTCTCGGTACCATCGTCATGTACCTGTAACTGCATGCAGTTCTGGATGCTCTCCATACTCTCCTGTCCATATGCCATGGCCTGGTCACTGCAGACCGTATGTGGATTTCTTGCCCTTATGCCAAAGTGGGGGTCGTTTATTATCCTCTTATAAACATCTGACAATGCATGCGGGTCTTCCCCCCCCCTTCCCTGCACCACCAAGGTTGAATAGGATCCAGACCCTTTACTGCAATACCGTAGTGAATATCGAAAAAGATACAATAGCTTTTTAACATAATCGTTTTTGAACTCTGAGTGTATGTTGAACCATTTGTAAAGGTTATTTTCATTCTTTCGATTTCGTGCTAAAAATCAAGGATTACTGACTTGCTTGTAGTACGGGTTGCTAATTGAAAATTGGTGAAAAAGTTCAAACAACTTAAAAATATTATCTGTTAAATGTTCAAAATCACCAACAAAATTAACCACTGGTGAAATGCTATGAGCCCCTAAATAGGTTAACTCCTGACAAGATTAGCTCCAAGAAAGTTGAGAACCCTTTAAAGAGTTAAAAACCTTTTCAAAAGTTTAAGAACAGCGGGAAAAAGTTCAGTCATTGAAAATGTTGAAAAAATGAAGAAACCCTGTACAGTATTATTAATAGCCGAAAATAATCTCTAAACTATTCTGAACCCTTAAAACAATGTTATGTATCACTGAACACATTAAAAACAGCTGAAAAAGTTTGAAACCAGTGAAAACACGAAAAAAGCTGGAAACCGGAAAAAAGTAAAAAGCCACTCGTAAAAGTTAAAAACAACTACTCTAACGGATTACAAGAGAAACTGAAACCCAAGCCAAACGTCACTGAAGAAAAATGTGAGTCGGTAGATAAAGCGGCCTCACGAGAGTCGCTCTACGAAGTAATGGAGCTACTATCGCTAAGGTCATTAGTCTCCTCCCATATTATCTATGGGAGTGGACAGTGACGGCAAAAACATTTGCATCGCACCGTTGCTGGATAGCCTTCTTGTTGCGGAAAATATACATGCTTTTCCTTTCATTTATGTACAGCTGTGCAGTGCGAACCGAAGCTGTCCCGTTATATGAAAGTACGCAATTTGTTGGCTGCTTAGTTGGGTGATCTCTATGTCTCCTGTTTCGGGCATAGACAGGATGCAACGAAGAATATGTGTTCCACCGCTACTGAACAATCGCATAGCTAATTTTAGTTTAAAAAAAATAATTAATGGGTAGTGGACGAGAAAAATAAGCTATATAGAAGGAAGCCCTGTTGAAAGACAACTCTACGCACTAAAGTGACTAAACAAATACTCTTAGAAGTTTGTGTCATGTACTTTCATTGCTCCTTGCATCAACTTGTGATAATTTTTTGCCTTCAGTTCATTCATCACAGCGCGTGTCATTGTTCCATAATAACATTTACTTCTATGCCTCCCATGTTCTTCATCATTTTTCGACTTGGCGCTATGCGATCATCGTTTGCTCCTTTTCTTTTACGTACCGCACTCACCTTGTTTTTGAACATTACTTTTGGATTACCATAGTCGTAGAGCAGACTACGTAAATTCGAAGCACGAAAAAAGTACAGTTGTAAATTTGAAACACGAATAAAAGTACAGTTCAATGGCACAGTTCTGACACATATCTGGCAATGGAATTGCACTGCCCGCTCTTCCTGGACGTCTTGACTTTCCATTAGGTTAGTTGCCACCACCTCCCACTCGGCTGAGCGATCGCATCAGTGCAAGAGATTGTGTTACCCTTAACCTCTTGATCAGGACCCCCTTTCGATCACGAACCATAAATTATCTTCTCACCCTTCTTCTATTCGCTTGTGCCTTAATCTATTCAGATCGGCCTGCCAAAGTCTCCTTCGATAATGAGTGCAATAGATGGTAATAAGGCGGGCATTGGAAAGTCCTGTTAGGCAGCATGGTCCGACTACAATAAAGAAGGTCCAAGGTGCTGAGCCCCCGCTGGGGCTACACATGNTGCCTTAATCTGTTCAGATCGGCCTGCCAAAGTCTCCTTCGATAATGAGTGCAATAGATGGTAATAAGGCGGGCATTGGAAAGTCCTGTTAGGCAGCATGGTCCGACTACAATAAAGAAGGTCCAAGGTGCTGAGCTCCCGCTGGGGCTACACATGCTCGGGCAGTGTCGTCAGTTTGCCTTCGCACGCCACCTTTGCCCTACTTTCTCTTTTGCAACGGTAAACTGCAACGCGCGCTGTACGAAGGCATCGAATACCTTAAACCTGCCGATGATCTCCGGAGTAAGGAATGGAGAGATGATGTGGGATGGAGGAAAGGAATATTTAGAGTTGTTAGTGTGCGAGCAGTGTTGGCTGGACTACTGCACGGGTCGAAAGAAGGGATGATGGGCCGGTGTTCGACATCGGAAAGGAATATTTAGGGTCGTCTGATGGTCCGTAGAATCTAAAGGCCTACAGGATTGGACCTCAGAAAAGCTGGGCTGGGACGTTGGAGAGTGACATATAGGATTGTACGATTGGTGACAAATATTGATGGATCAGAAGAATTTACTGGATGAACAACCTAGTCGGTTGTTAGACCGGGAGAATACTACTACGTATGGCTCATCCAATGATATGTTTAAGAAATTTGAAGGATCATAGAGCAGATAGAAACGTTTTAGGGAAGATGTGCTATACGCTGTCATATGGCGTACTCTATAATCTATGGAATTTGGGACAAAATGCTCATGACTGTGTAGGAAAGAAACGTGTGACTTGGATGCGTGTAATGCATGGAAACTGTAGCTAGTCTTAGTGAAGGACTTGTATGCTGACTGAGCGTGCCTGTACTTCGTAAATATGCTGTGACTGAAATCATGCCGTGTCCTTTATGTTATTATAACTTTCGAACAACTGAAAATTTCTTGTTCCGCTGTTCATCAAGCTTTGTTACCTTAACCGTACGTGCTTGTGTTTTTTCTTCTTACTCTGATTTTTATCCTGTCGGTGCTCTTCTTAATACAGTTATTCTTTTCTTTCGTGATCCTTCGTGTAAAATTTTGTTGCTGTTGTTATACATTTATAGGGTGGGTCTGTGTAACTTACAGCTCAATTTGGACCCGAACGTCTCTTAAACGGAACATTCCGTCTTTGTTTTTTTTCTTTTTGTGCACTCATGATAAGTAGTATGTATACGGGGAGAGAGGTAATGGTTAAATATAATTTCAGTCTTCTTTACACTAGTTATAGCATACATAGCAATTCTAGAAACATTCATCGATATTTTCCTGATCTTAGTTGCCTTATTCTTTATATGATCCAGCCTCTTTTTCCGTTGAAACTTACGCTTGTGTGTACTTGAAAGCTTATTTTAAATTGGCATTATGGTTATTACAGTAGCAATAATAATAATAATTTTCTTGCCTTGCAGTCAATTCCTAGTATGGAGACGACTACTTAAAATACTTTAGCAACAAGCAGGTCAACTCGGAAGACCAATCCCATTTCTTGTTCCGCTTATGTATATTGCGAAAAGTCAACCATCATAGCTTGTCATCGACGCATGATACGTGTGTGCAGCACAAAACAGATTGGTGTACAAAAAGCCGAAGTACGATTGTTTGCCGTGGCCTGATAGGAAAAGAATGTTACTTTGTATGTAAACAGTTACCGATTCTGACTAGAATTCTGAGCAGTGTATGGCACTGATGTAGCGTTGGTAACCCTGCAGTTGTGACTGCAATACGCATCAGTATGTGTTGGCACCGGTGATTCTTCTTCCCAATTGGGGAACTTCACTCATTGTACAGTCTTATAATTTTTCACTTGTTTTAATGATACCATAAGCCTGTAAGGAAATTTGGTGCAGAGGATGTAGAGTCTTGTGTAAGATACAGAGGTTTAATGTAACACTGCATCAGAGAATGCAACTCCTGACTTCAGAAATTGTTTTCTTCTTGCAAACATGTGAGAGAGAATAATTCGAGACAAATGCTTATGTGCAGACTACGGTTGACTAATTTTCTTCACCATAATGCCGGTCTGCGCTAGCTCAGGTCTGTTTTGTCGTTAACATTTTTTATTTGTTTTGATAACGAAAACCATTAATGTTGAAGTAATATTACATATCTGTTTCTATGCTAAATTTGCCTAACTCGTAACGGTGAAAGATTCGATGCCAACATAAATCATTATATATCATTCCCAACTAACTTAACGTCTCAGAGCTCCACTAAAGCAATTAATTGTGCTGGCCCGGTCAACTCTTTGACTGAGTTCGGTCTCTTCGTCATCTTTTTCTTTTCGTATCTTCATTATTCTAACTTAATGGCGATAGCTCATAGAGAGCCGGAGCATAAGTCGCGGCTGCTCTCTGGGATAGGGCCTGTTGGTCCGTCTACTGCCAGCTATCCAATCTAACCTAAGACAAGAGTGATACCACTTCTGATCGATTGCTTTAGTTTAAGCAGCAAAGTAAATTTGTGTATGTACCTACTTCAATAACGCGCCCACTAAGAAAAATTACTGACACAATCTTTACTCATATTATACTTCCATAACGTCAATTGAACGATCATTCAAGTCACGTACTGAAGTATATTATAATGCTAACACTCCCTTGCACGAGTCACAAATAACTGCAAGCTGGGCGCACTGCAGTTGCTGCAGTGTATTGGTTTCAATGCTGTAATTACGAGTGCAGTCCAAGCAACACTGGAATGACAGATAATTGTACGATAAGAAAATTGCGTAGTCCAGTGGATACTCCCGAACTTTTTCGTTTCTGTTGAGAAATTTCAATAAACCGTATGGAAGAAAGTAGTGTCAAGCTGATGACTATAGTTTCATAACGTGCGTTATGTCAATGAAACCATGAATGATGGATAGTGTGCGACCGATCTTGTGTGGCAATGTGTCCTTGTTTGAAAACAAAAGAAGTGCCAGACTGCACAGATAACAAACACGAACTTTTTGCATTGGAAGCGCTTCGGGAAAAAAACATAAAATACTTCCATTAGCTATCAGTGGTGTGAGATCAGTTTTTTCTGCGGCAATTTGAAAAACGAACTTTCCTGTATGACAATCTTGATAACTCTGCAATCATATAACACAAATGTAGGAATTTAAGTATCCTGTCTGATATCTGCAGTTGTGTCATAGTCCGGTAATTATCGAGACGAAGTTAAACGGAACATATTTGGACACCTGCTCACGAAACAAGTGGTTCGAAAGTTTATCACCTCCCACAGATTATTGGAACTTTCATTATATATTTTTTATATTATACCCATTACCTTCTCGATACGGGACAACGGCAATGAACTCGAGCAGCAGCAGCTTGGCCGCCCCACAAGCAAAACTCGAAAAACAGTTTTTGAGTCAACCGAAAATCTGTCAGGGAATGAAAGGCAATAAACTGAATCTGGCTGATGTGGAGTGTTTTACTGTATCACTTGTTCTTCTCAATCTTTTGATTTTCTTATTCTGTTTTTATGGAGGAGGAAAGGCCCCTAGACAACCCTACCATATCGACCCCTTTATAATTGATAGTACCTGTACGTACCAATTTAAGACTTTCATTTTCAATCCACGGAATTGTATCTTTCTCTAAAAATGTTTTGTGGTAACCTCAGCAGCCATTCCGAAAGTTTCTGTAGTTTTGCTTCTTTTTTAAGTAGGAATGTAGTTAAATTATCATGACCAGTAAGAAGTCCTTTCAATGGGAGAATAATAGTAAACTTCTTATTTCGTTCAGCCTACTCTGCTAGCGATCTTCCTTGCTACCTCTTTTTTTTCTCTCTCTCTCTATCTAGACTGTTCGTTCCCATGCAAGCATCAATTCCTCATTTGGTTCGGCATGCTACATGTTCCTTCTGGCTTCCTCACTTTTGCTTGCTGTAAGTAGAGAGAATTTACCGAGGAATACAATGATAAGTTGAACTCTGGCAAGAGCTAAATATATCAGATGCAAAAGATAGCGTCAAATTTGTGAGTTGTATATTGTCTCCCTATTTGATATCTTTATATTATGCCAGTTAAAAACTAGTACTCTCCAAACTACAGCCTAAAGCTTGTAAACCTGGGGATATTTGCTACGTTTGAATGGATTGTGGCGAATATTCATTGATATTGCTCTTAAGTTGTTACCTAGTGTAAGTATCGATAAGCCCTCCTACTGTAGGTAAAACTGTATTAGTAGCGGCATACATATAAACTTAATCGGAAACGCAAATTACATTGAGCATTGTTGTCTCGTACAAAAATTTTAGTGGCAGCACCACTACTGTTCATAATTTTGTGGTGAGTTAAATTTCCCCTATGTAGTAATTTTTACCTCGGGCACTGAGGCACAGCTAGGACAGTCACCGTTTAAAATACCTACCACCCAAGCGCAAATTTATGAAAACTTTTTAAACCTTCCACCGTTTACGGTACATACGTTCCATAGGAATAGCTCTCTCTATATGAAAACCTTGATATCCTAGATGGCTTGTAAAGGATAGAATCCCTTATATTTAAGCTTATACTGCCGAGTGTCAACTTTTCTTTACATATCAGTTACGGTAATGCTATTCTTGCAAGACATGTGATTTTGGTCCGTCTGTTTAGGGTTGAGCGCCGAAGAAACTGTGTTACGGGTTCGGTTACTTGTTTCCTAATGAAGACTTATGTTTTTCGTTTATACCTTTGAACGAAGCTGAGCAGTAACAATATAACTGTTTTTTCGAAGTCATTGCTAACCGAAATTTATGATAATCTTTTATTGTCTTTCAACAAAGCATAGCAGTAACAATGTAACTGCCCCAAATTCTTCCTTAATTCCAGATTTCAATGATCTCTGCTTCCGATCTCCAGCGCTGTAGCATCAGTGTCCCCACTGTGACTATTTACCTCATTTGGACGAATGGCTGCCGATTTAGAGTCTGGAGAGCAGCAGGATAGCGGAAGCTTGTTTGGAGGCAGCAGCGGTCGTTGTGCATCTGGCAGGGCAATCTCTGGATAGCGCGTCAGACCGGGGCACTTGGACTTGAGTTGCCTCTCTTGTTCCTCCGGTTCTTAGATTAGCTCTTTCTTGAGATCTTTATACTTTATACAAGTTAGGGTTACGTGTCACTGAAGATGGTTTAGTATGCAGCCCGTTAGGAGTCTCGTGGTGCACTTGTGTGTGCGTGAGTAAAGTGTGGTGGCAATGAGGCTTGCCATTAGTCCGGCGAAGAGAGAAGCGGTGTTGCATGGAACGCCTCAGAACAGGTATGGATGATGATTAGAGGTATAGCAGCGACAGCCTCAGCTCGAGCTGCAAGCGAAATAAACGGAGGGAGATGCGGGGGTTTGAGGGTTTACTAGAGTGATAATCAATGGGGGTTTGGTTGGTGCTGTGGGGAAGGGGGAAGGGGTGGAGGAGGACAGTGACTGGGCTCAGGGAGAGCTTTTGCTGGGCGTCACTGTACCACCAGAGCAACTGTAGGAAATTTCTGAAATAGCTTCAATTTGTCGGTAGCTTTCGAAGTGACAAGCTTCTTGTCAACATCAGGGTGGCTTCTGGACAAGCTGGAGAATGACATTCTTTATTCCCACGGGAGATCGTTTAGCACAAATACACGACTTGTTCTGTTAATGTTAGCTCATAATTGGCCTGTCTGGATGGCAAGATCAACAAGAACGCAGTCTCACTCGCTTGACTGCTTGCCTACATACCTCCCTGCTTGCTTGGACCCTTGTGTACCAGGCGGCTCTTATGTTTGCTAGGCTGCTCCTGTGTTTGCCGGTTAATTTACTCTCACGTTTGATGGTCTCTTCTCGTACTCAATAGTATTTTCGTATGTTTTTGGTGCGCTCTCGCGAACCGCAGTATCTTTGGCTCTGGAGATCCGGTAGAAACGTCCGATGCCGCCTGGGATGTGCTACGTGTGTTGAACCTTGCCCACGAGGTCACGCTTCGACTGGCGCATAGAAATGTAGATTAGGACGCAACTGCGCGTCTTCAAAACGTCCATATTAAATCAAATTCATCATCCATCACTTCAATGATATGTCATCTTGTGATGAGTTTGTCCTGCAGTGTTGTTTCTTTTACGAACGTAGTTGTGATAGCAGAAGCACATGTACCTGATAATTATAGTCTATGGTAATTTAATGTATTCAGGTTAAAAATAGTTTATGCTAAACTATTACCGTACGTGATCAAATAAAATTGAACTATGTATCCTTAGGTGAATGAATATATTCGAGGCAAAGGTACTGCCTCTCACCATTTATCTCTGGATCAGCATGCTAATGATAGACTCTTGAATTATATTAGGCAACGTACTGTAATATTTTTTTTCTACAGTATGTGTATAATTTCCCGGGAATACAAACTTCAACTTTCGAAAGTGCTACACTTCTTATATGAATTTTCAGACCGCCATTCGTTGGGCAGAAGCTCGTAATGGAATACAGAATTCCTAAATATTCCTAATATCCCGAGTTGGAGTACATAGTGGACCAGATACTGTAACCTTCATTTGTTTACTACTTTTGGAACTTTGGTTTGATAGGTTCATTGCACACAGATGCAAACTGGTACATAACAGAAGTCATTAAAGACAAGTATAAGTTACAGAGTAATAATACATACTACTGTGATGTATCTGTGTAGCCACTAGAAAGTCATACACAACTTTTGGAGCGAGTTGAATAGCAAGGGTTGATACTGTTGCATGCCATATTCTGTAACTCATTTATTAATACAATATAGGAAATAGTATCTAGTAGATGAGTGGGAATTCAATTAGGAGGCGATGCAGTGTGAAAAATCATAGAAAGTTCATCATCAGCACGCACATCTGGAAGATTGAGAACAGTACGTCTCTTTTCGTGATTTTGTTGAGAGATAAAGGACTGAAATACGTTTGAAATATTTTAATAAGAATAGGCACAACAAATCTGAAGAATTTGAGTAAAGATTTATTGTAAACATCATGAAACTGCATGATATGTAACGAAGGACTCCTTTCGTTGCTTTAAAAGCTGGTTTTGCGGTTTCAGCTTCTGCAGCAGCTGAAAAAATCGCTTTGGCTCACTTTTACTGTCACGATGATAAAGTTTAGGTATTGTATCATAGGGAATTGAGGCCTGATGATCTACTGTTGTGCCTAAAGACAGTACAACTCTATAGAGTAGATTTAATGTAGGACTTCGAGAGTCATTAAGAGAGTGTACCTTAAATGCAGCTCATTGCTAAATGAAACATATCTTCCGCTTTCGAAGACAACAAAAGTTCAGTTACTAAAGTACTTAGGTAAAGCTTTGGCACATTAGGAAATTCAGAATTAGAAAATTTAGTCACCCCATCGTAGCACGTTTGTGTATAGCTGCGTGTTGTTCACGCCGAGAACTCGCGTGTTACAGCACACAAATGAGTTGAGTGAGGAAATTAGGTCTCCTAAATTGATTTTTTTCTTATGAGCAGTGAACTACTAAACCTCTCTTGTTGATATAACTAATATAACTAATTTGGATCCTCGAACAAAATTAGTAATTTGTCTTCACGTTTAATGTAGTCTCCCAGCAAATCTACCGCAGCCTCCTATGCAGAGCATTCTTACTTGCAAGTGTTCAGTAGTCCTGATGACGTTTAGGAGAGTTATACCATTCAGCTCGTGTGTAAGGTTGAATTAGTAATCATTGACTACATCCCTATCGACAGTGGTCTTAATGGACTGTAGGTAATAATATTGCCTACAGATGTAGTCATATGAAGCAAATGTTGAACCTAGACAGAGAAATCTAATTACAATGTACAAATTATTATTTTGTATGTTCAACGAAATTTTGACTTCCTAGGACTAAAATTTTCACCTGCCTCACTTAGTTGCCGTAACTTTTTAGGTTCCGCTCACGAATTTGGTTACCAGGCGCCGAAATTTGTTTAAGGTAACTAATGAGTTCTCTCTGTTTGAAGAAGTGTAAATTATTATAAATGTGGTTGTTAAATGTATGGCCATAAAAACTCTGCTTTCATAGGATCCCACTAGGAATTAGCCAATTGCCGACCTAACTCTATTTCCGAACAAACAGTTATATATATTTAATTGGTGAAAATAATAATCCCATCAAATAATAACTGTTTGTTCGGAAATAGTTAATTCGACAATAGGGTAATGCCCCTATACTTATTATATTATGATGGCACACAGTGTGTTGGTTGGTTGCTTGCTTTGTTCTTCTGTCCTAATCTGAAGCATTTAATATCAGTGCAGGGGGCGAGTTGAGACACTTTTGGCAGTGGGGTGAGAAGAGACGGTGTTAATACATTTCACAAATTTTCTCCCGTCCCCTATCTTTTATGAGTCAACTTTGATGAAGAATTGTGGCCAAGTCATGTGTTTATAAAATAAGATCTGGAAAAATAAATAGGAGTGCGCTTGTTTTGGTATCAACTCTCCCCGACCGACGCTAATGATTTAAAATCCATTGGCTGATCGACATGGGGGCCATTGTCCCATGATATTTTTCAATGTAACTTAACACTTAAAAGTACTATTACTTGAAGTACCTCAAGTGATACCACTTTTAAATGGTAGCCCAGATACAAGATCGCCCGTCCTTCTCACGGCGAATATTTTTTTTGTCAGTTCGCAGACTGAGCAGAAGAGGAATAGAGAGAAAGACATTGCTGAGAGCAGAGAACCACAATGAAGAAAAAAAAAAGAGGAAACTTAGGTTCTGTTCAAGTAATTATTTTTTACCGTTATTCAGTGACTGCACGAAGCACCTGTCGCAATATCTTGTGTTCAAACTGCAAAAAGTATCCAGAAGTTTTCCCATGCGCGTTGATCCTGCGTGGGAACACCTTGTGCATGGGTTCCCCGTTACTATCCACATACTGTACCATGCGCCCATTCTTTCTTTCTGTGAGAGCGCCTGTGTTTTAGAAACGGAGGCTGAAACAGTTCAACATAATATTTATAGATATCCAAAAACTGTACAAATGTACAAACTTATGTTTGTCTTCTAGATATGGCGGTAGTCTTTAGAAAGATATTACGTATTAAGTTTGATAATCATTACCTCCGCCAAGGAGGTTATGTTTTCGTCGTGTTTATCTGTCTGTTTGTCTGTCTGTCTGTCACCAAGATAACTCAAAAAGTTATGAACCGATTTGGATGAAATTTACAGGGATTGTTAGGTATGTTAGGAGGAACAGATGATTAACTTTTGGTGAAGATATGTCCATCTCTTTGTTTGTCTGCGTCATTTTTCTCGATGCCATAACTCAAAAAGTTATGGATGGATTTTAATGAAATTGACATGTGTTGTTAGGTATACAACAAAGAGTAAATGACCAAATTTTGGTAATGATACGTTTGTTCGTTCGTTTGTCATTATTTTTAATTTTATGATTGTTAGCACAATAACTCAAAAAATAATGAATGAATCTTTATGAAATTTATAGGGATTGTTAATGATGTTGAAAGACATGAATGGTCAAATTTTGGTGCAGATCGGTTTGTTCGTTTGTATGTTTGACTCAAGTTTTGTCATAACGTTTGTTAACAGTAGAACTCAAAAAGTAATGAACGGATCTTCATGAAAATTGAACAAGCTGTTATGAATATAAAGAGGCACAAATGATTAGATTTTGGAGTTTATACAAAGAAAATTATGGTTTCAGATCAAATTTGAATTTTTTGCTACCGTTGCCTCACTTGGCGGAGGTATGCACTCTCAGAGTGCTCTAGTTACTACATATAATGGCATGTGGAGGTACCGTAGGTCAAAAGTAAATGAAGCTTACTTTTCAAAATTCGTTTTATTTAGCTATAACAGCGTCAGTTTATTTCTTTCTCTAAGAATTTGCCAGCATTTTGAATAACCATCGTTAATGTCTTGCCGGTTTATGTTCACTTTATGAAATTATGTAGTTAACTAGAGCACTCTGAGAGCGCATACCTCCGCCAAGTGAGCCAACGGTAGCAAAAATTCAAATTGGCTCTGAAACCATAATTTTCTTTGCATAAACTCCAAAATCTAATCATTTGTG